>WFKH01011801.1:60125268-60135364 GCA_016163765.1 Magallana hongkongensis | reverse complement strand
ATATACGTTTACAATAGAATTGTAATGATATTATCATTATCGTTAATTTCATTTTAAAGTGTTATGTTATAAGTGTAATCATTTTCTTAATAATTAACAAGCATTACATGAATCATACTCTCAATATTCAATTAAACCATTGAGACAGTAATACATTGTGATTCTAATCTTGATCTCCTTAACGGTTCAACTTGTATATGAACACATCTTTCTTTCTGAGAATCACAGCGCCTAGCCAATAGGAAAGCAGCAAATGAGTTGAAATCTATTTGCTTCTGTATTTTTCTGCAGTCGGTCGCTTTAAGCAGAGAAGTAACATGATGCAAACTGATTCTTAACAACATAGATAATTATTTTCTTTGTGTGTTATTTTTCATACCCATAAGTGACTAATATGAAGCGATCGTTGACTGTTTCTTTCTTTGTATGTTTAGTGTACGTACCTGTCGCCAATGGAAACATCGATAATATTGTAAACGATTCTGTACAGTCAGACTTTGGGGATGGAAAAGACTCAGGCGAAGCAAGTCTTGCTTCGGCATATTTTAAGGGGACTGGTCCTGCACCAGACTTTGAACAAATTCCGGCAGGTACGTTTGTAGATTGGTCCGTTATTTTCAAATTCAAATAGGTAAAGTCCATTATTACGATCTTTCTTCTCAAGAATTTAATTTGTAGTTTACGTGTTATTAAGACAATTCTGACTTTAAATTGAACTATAAATGATTTTAAAAATATCGAAAATATTAATTAGAAAAATATCTTTGGATTGCAACGTTAATTAAGTAATATTAGATTTTGGTACGAAAGGACATACCCAGAAAACCCAGTAGCTGCATTTACCCAAGGTAGACAATACATGACTGTTTATGTTTCTTAGACAACGTTTTTGCTCTCTGTTGATTTGATACTTATGCAAAGGTCATATTTGAAATGATCAGCAAAATGTGTCTTCATTAGACTAGTACAAAATACATGTCTCAAAACAATTCAAATTGGACTGTGCAATTAAGTTGTATCAAAAATTACTTGAACTGGCGTCCATTTGTCTTATCCAACATCGTTACAAAATTTTGAGTAACGAGATAAATTGCTTATAGTTTACTGGTCATCAACGTCAGAATTGTATCGGAAGTAATTAACAATATCATAAAAATATGTCGTCAAGTTAAAGTCCTTTCATTACTTTTTTTTCAGCCGAGCTTTCTCAAATCAATATGGTTGCATACTCAAAGGTACTGTGTTCAGTTATGAATAATATTGGCGTCCCTCATTCCTTCCAACCTCGTTTGATGTTGCGATCCATCATTCGTGGGTAAAATCTCTCTCTCTCTCTCTCTCTTTCTCCTCTCTCTCTCTCTCTCTCTCTCTCTCCGGAAAACCTAAGTCTGATACACTGGTATCATACTTATACTACATAACGTATATTTCACATTTTGACAGAAATTCTCTGTTGCCATGCAAGAAAATACTGGGAAAAAGTACTCTTGGATTCAAAATAAAGCCATTTGCACAACAACTCCGAAAACTATGCGTGAAAAGAAAAGAAAGCCACAATTTCGAGACATGGTTCCCATTGACTCCATATCGATAATAGCCTTATCGTTAAGTGCTGTAGATGTGCAACCTGGTTCTCAAGCAGTCACAAGTTGCACAGTTGAATGAAAGTAATTTCACGACCCGTCAGAGGGAAATCAAAAATATTTTTTGGACAAAACAATTCATAAATACGATGACTTTTCTTTATTTTATTTGTGAATAGAGTTGAGTCACATGATTCGGGCTTTGTTATTCATGAGGTCAAAGACGGGTTAAAATTCGTAAACAAGGTACCTTTACTATGGAGAGAAGCACTCAAGATTTTGCACTTTTAAAATGAATAACATATGAGCGCACTGCTGCTCCAATTTCTTTCATGGGTGTGAATGATTAATAAAACTGTTTTCATTGACCACATTTACGACAACTTGGAACATCAATGCGCTCATATAGAAAACAGACTTTCAAAATGTGGATGTGGCCTAAAATCTATGGAAAATCGATGTAAACAACATACCCCTGCTATATTAATTGGGGTAATGCGCAATTACAGTGTATGAACGTAAAAAAAGAAATTGATATTTAAAAACGCCAGTGTTTGAAGAAAAGGATATGACAATAATATGTAGAAAATCTTCAATTTGATTTTTTGCTTAGGCCGATTTTGGACGTTTAGAGGATTCATCTTTTCCTAAGTATGTAGTTCATATAATACTATATTTTGTACTAAAATAAATCATTTCTATTTTGGATATTCTATAAAATTTACTTTAAACCCTTCTTGTGACCCAGTAATAGTCTTGGGGTCATGGTTTTAACAATTTAGAATGTACTCTATCTGAGGATGTTACAAATTGTGTGTATAAGCAGATTTTTAAACATATTCCCTATATATTTATATCTTAAACTTTGATTCCCTCTTGGGACCCCAGTATTGGTCCGGGGTCACGGTTTTAACAATTTTAACAATATTTACTCTATAAACGGCTAGATTTGAACATATTTTTTTGTAATTAGATACTCTATAAACGGTACAAGCTTTGATAAAAAAAAAATGTCATTTTCTGGTACCGTGGTTCTTGAAAAGAAGATTTTTAAAGACACACGCCCTATTCCCATTTTCTCTGTTTCGTAATTATCTCCCTAAAACATTTTTTGCCCTTTTATTTCAACAATTTAGAATCCCCTTTACATAAAAGATTATAATAGATTACGTTTTCTTTTTTTGTGATTTGGAAATTATTGTGACCCTATATTGCGCATAGTAGCGAATCACATATTTCTTACTGCATTTTCAGTATTTTAGGTCAAAAAAGCTCACGAGCTTAAATACTGAAAATGCAGTAAGAAATATGCGATTCGCTACTATGCACAATATAGTGTCATAACAATTTCCAAATCACAAAAAAGAAAACGATTAAAGACCATTTTTGATTATAAATTAAAATTATTGGGTTGTCTTTTCACTGGTTTATTATGTGAAATCGTGTTCAACGTCTGCTACCTGAAGAAACTCATTCATGTACATGTATACTTTATAGGAACTAGATGATATCCCGCGCAAACGCGGGAACTATCACTTAACACATTTATGTGATACAATGCTTAATATGATGAACCATAATTTTTAATTTCATTTTTGTATACATAAATACTGTGTCAGAAATTTTCTTAATAGCTTTCTTAACCTATTCATTAAAATTGAAATAAAAAACCAACTGCAAGGCTGAATATTAGAGGATCATGCAGGGGTGAAAAATCTAAACTGAAATGGATGATGTATACATGTACGTGGCCTTAATTCTTTTTCTTGCAGCTGACCGAGGAAAAAAATAACAAACTTTTTTTAAAATTCAAACCAGTGAGTGGGTATTTAGTGCTTTGTACCTCTTTAGGCCGCTATATTTTTTATCATTGTCCCAAATTTTAGATAGAAGACTGTTTTGAAAAAAAAATTGGGGAGAGGGTCACCCCCTTCCCCTATTCAACTTCCCTGTTTTATGCATACATCAGTTATCCATATAGACGTATACCACAATCTGTTCATTGTTTACAAATTTAAGCCCCTTTCACAATTGGCGCACGAGCAGAAGCGACAAAATATTCGTGCAACCGAAAAAATTAGCTATGGTTCGTAAACTGTTTCAAAAATAATCGCATGTAAAAAAGTGCTCATACGAAACTCGCACGATTCAGAGCGACCGTTGTGCGATGTAAATGCATTAAATCTTGCGATATATCTTGCGTCTATATGCGAGTGTTGTACAATAAAAGCGGGTGTTGTAAGATAATGCGATAGGATCGCACGAAAGACCAGATGATCGGACGATTGAACGTGCGCCAATGCGATAGGACGAGCGACGCTCGTCCGATCATGCGTTTCATCGTACGAATGCTCGTACGAGTCAGAGGGGGTATATATACCGCCCATTTCCGATTCTCTTCAGTAGAGATAGTTGAATGCAAGAGAAGATACCGCCCAAGAAGATGACAAAAGCAACAGCCAAAATCAAGGTCAATTGTGGCCTGAAACAGATAAACAGTATATACTATATAAGGGAACTATTCGCCTCAGTTTTATTTTCGCTCATTTCGCTGTTGTTGTCAGTTAGCGGATTAAGACTTGGCGAATTCTAATGTCTCATATCATCTCTCTTTTACCACAACATTGTTGGGGGAATTCAAGACAAGGCAAAACCGTAAGTAGAAGCAAAAATATCACGGGGCGAAAATAACACTGTTTCCAGTACATACTAGTGGCAAAGCATGTAAACTGAAATTGATTTATTGTGCATTGATAGTAAAACGTTGCAAGATTACATAGTCACGTTGAGCAACGGTTTCATGGTCGCACAACATACGCATAAACAGCTGCGATTTATCTAACGATCTTTAAAAATCGTGCATCGCTCTTGCGAGTACACAGAACGTTGTAAAATGTTCGTACTAATGTTCGTGCGTTGCGTTGCAATAATTTCGATCGCACTTGGTCGCGTCTGAATAGTGTGGACATTGATGCGACCAACGAATGCGAGAGTTCTTGCTACGTATGCGAAGCCAAAATATTCCGATCGCAAAGTGTTGTAAAGTGTTCGTGCGCCAAATGTGAAAGAGGCTTTATGTATAAGGTTTACTACCAATCTGTCGTAATATAAAAATGTATGAAATTTAAAAACTGCTAGCGTATGCATATTTATTTCCATATTTTAAAGCAAAGTTTAACTCGCCCTACACTTTACGCCTTGATGTTAATTAGTCAAACCGCGTTCCTGGGCACCCCGCTCTGGAAAGTTATTTCCATCAAAACTAAAATCGCATTCAATTGTTCCATTTTATTTATTAATCTTTTTGTTTCAACCAAAGATGTCCTATCCAAGATATCTGCCCACGATGCATGATGAACTCGTCCTACACTTTTCGCCTTGTCGTTATTCAGTCAACCCGCGTTCTTGGTTACCCTATTCTGGAAAGTTCGATCCTATTCTCTCACCAGAGGTCGTGCTTCGCAAGTTCTATTCGTCAAAACTAAAATCGTGCATTCAAGAAAGGAATTGCCTTATTTTATTTATTCAACATTTGTCAAATCTTAACTGTTAGTTATACTCTAAGTAAGTTATAATATATTCACTCTTTACGTAATCATTCAATATTATTTCATTGCAAGTATATATTTTGATGCAAACTCCCACTGACTGGATCCGCCAAAGCGTGTCCACCACCTTACTCTCATTTTTACTATTTCTGGCTGGTTGACCTAAAATGAAAGTGGGTTTTTAATTAATTTTACAATAATTACTTATCAGGTAAAATTCAATTTTAGCTTAAGGACATCATATCACACGTGTTGAAATACCAAAGGTGTAAGCAGTTACTTTGGTGCAGGGAATTTTTAGTTCATTGACAAAATGTCTTAATTTATCAGTATAGATGGCAATCGATTGCAGAATAGCTAATCGGATAATCGCAGTTCGTTTCGACCGATTAGCCGATGACTCAGTACTTGTATCAAAACACACTTCACATCAAATTATCTTTAAATAACCGTCATAAATACCACAAAAGCACAAAAGGAATATTTTGTTTAAAGTTTGATTTAATTAGAACATTTATATTGTGTTCTATGAAATATACATGTATTTATCATTAAAAAGAAAGCTTCTGAGTCAAGGGATTGCTCTATTAATAAACATTTTATTTTATTACGTATCCCTCTAAAAAACCAATATTTTTGTATTACTTTTGTATAGGTTGCCTGTAATTAAGGTTCATGTCTATTGTAACAAATGAATTTATATGATAAGGGCCTAAAATGGCCCTCTAAAAGGAACATCATTTTACTGTAATTCTGTTTTCCAATTTAGAAATATGACATCAGAAAGTTAACCTTTTCCCGCCGTTTTTAGCCGGGCTCTGCTGAAAGCAGAGTCCTGGCTGTAGGCATCCAAATCGCCAACGTTACTATAAATAGCACAGCTTCAAAAGTAAACAAAAAACCGAACAGCGTCAAAGTAAAAGCTTCCGCTATACCAAACAGTTCCACAGACAGCCATGTTTTGTGAAATGTATTGTTTTGTTTGTTTTTTTTTTTGGGGGGGGGGGGTTATTGCGAATAAATTTAGCGAGGAGTATTTTTTTGTTTCTTATTAATTACGTGTTTTAAAAACATGACTTATAGTATGCCCTTTTGACACTTACAATGCGCATGAATTTCCATGAACTACTTTACAAAGCTGCACATCGAAGAAATAGGGGAATGAGTTTATAACGCTTGTTTCAAAGTGCAAATCACAGTTGATTTTTTTCTACTAAACAGATATATTTCTTCGCTAATAGCCGCTTTCAAAATTTGGTCACTATCCGGCGCTTTGCCGAAATTAAAAGCATATGAGAGAGAGACTCAGAGAGAGAGAGAGAGAGAGAGAGAGAGAGAGAGAGAGAGATTTTGTTAGTCTTTACTGCACAATATGCATAAAACACATAAAAAGAGTCCGGCTTTCAGTACTTCAGTACTTTGATTTTATTTTAAGCATGCACATGTATGTGCCCAATATAAACAAATGCATTTGCTATGTAGATTAAATTTTCCAAAAAAATGTAAGAAAAAAATTGTTATGAAATTGCGCTAAAATATACAACTTTTGTATTTGATACCACTTACCGATTAATGATTTAGTAACCAGTTACCATCGTTCCGACCGATTATCCGGTCAACTGGTTACAAATTGCCATCCCTAAAATTTTATAACAGTGAGCCAATATCAAGAAAATAAAAGAAAACAAGATATAAATGAAAAAAAATGTGCAACAACTATAGACCAATATCAGTAACCTCTGTTGTTTGTAAATTATTAGAAAAAAAATATTGTTAAGCACTTACACAATTTTATCATACAAAACAAAATCTTATATAAATATCAGTCTGGCTTCCAGCAAGGGGATTCAACCACCAATCAGCTGGTTGAAATATATAATACTATAGTATCCAATCTTGATAAAGGCAATGATGTAAGGTTCGTTCTTTGTCCAAACAGTGGGTTGTTGATTTTAATCCCATTTTTTCTTTCAATGTCCTAAATATGTGAGGGAAAGAAATACTCTATTTCATTGCATATCAAATTTGGGCATACAAAAAACCTATAACTAACACTGCCTTATTTAATGTTGTACAGGAATATACTGCAAATACTAAAGGTTTTTAAAAAATTAATGTAAACCAAATGCTGTATATTGTATATGGGTTTTTGCTTGTTTATTTTTTTTCTACTTACCTATTCACCATGTTTTGTTTGTTTCTTTTTCTATTTTTTTTCTTTCTCATACATCTTTACCCGTTATTCATATTTTTCATCTACTATGCAATCATAATACGCAGTATTATGCTATCTTACATCTATTTATTAAAACAATTAAAAGCTGCATTGAATTACCTTATATGAAATTATTATATGTACCTTGTTCCTTATGGAAGGCTTACATAGGCACTGTCTGCTGCCAAATCCATTTATGTAATATATTTACAAAATAAAATATGTTCAAATCAAAAAATGTGTAAAAAAAAATGTGTAAAAATCTCGCAATTAAAACAAATCGTTTTATGCTTTGAATACAAAAAATGGCGAGAAAAGGTTTACTTTAAGATGTCATATTTCTATATTGTGGGTGTTTGGATCAAAATGAAAATTATGAAAAAACTTCACATGTATATCTGTACAAAGTTTGTTTTAACAGGTTGGGAACAATTGCGCTATAGAGAGAACATCTCGCTATAGAGAGAACATCTCGCTATAGCGCGATTATCCCTGTTTACAGTAATAAAAACATTCTCGGGAGAATACAAGATTTTAATCCATTTTTTCCCATTTATATCTTGTTTTCTTTAAACAGAAGAATATCCGGAAGAATAGTTTCACACTTCATTAATTATAAGGGCCCACTAAATACATGTTTGTTTCATTTTTGATATTTACAGCTGCATTTTCTCTGAAATCCAGCAGCAAACTAAATCTATTCAGCAGATTTCTTACGGAAGGCCTCTATAGGTGGTAGGGGATAGTTTCGTACTAGAGACCCGTCATTTTTTTTTTAATTAGTTATATGTGCTGTTTGATGTGATATTTTATGAATAAAAATGAATAGAATAATTTTCATGTACATTTTAGTGTAGCAGAGTGCTTGCTGAGAAAAATGATGTGCAACATGTAGGTGTCACTGATGCTCAGGATAGAAATAGATGCAAATGCGAAACTAATACATGCTGTGAGATGCTGAGAAAATTCTGCTGGTTAGCAGTAAGGTTTAGGAGAAGGTCTGTATCTCAGAGAGGGAAGGTGATTGACCCCAGATCAATTGGTGAAATTTCATCAGGGCAGAAAATGATTTACCAAATGCTTTGTATTTTATCTCCCTCGCTCTGAACTGGGATGGGCTGTAGGGGGCCAAATTTGACTCATATCATACAAAGTTCTTTCGATTATTCTACAAATAATAGAATGCCTGTTGTTGTTTAACACTGTAGACCGGATAGTTCACTTACTGATTAACAATCGTTCAAAATCTTGATATACATTTTTCCATAGTTTTACTGTTAAAATAATCAACTTTTTATGCAATGTTGTCACAGTTGGACGTCTGCCTTATTTTAACATATTTCATTTTTTTTCTTCTCTCTTAAGAAAATCGTGATTACTTTTCATTACTATTATCGAAGTGTTATTTTAGTAAACTGATGTATGAATTTAATCGGTTTTTTTATTAACAACGATATACCAGTCTTCGTTGACTGTAGTTCACATACTGAATAACCATATTTAGAAAATATTTATATCATTTATATTTTTCTATTGTTTTTAAGTTTAAACGGGCATGGTCACGATTTTGGTGAAAATTTATATTTCGTTTTTAATGTTTAAGGCATTTTTAAGAGTCAATCAAGTACCAGTCGTCGAATTATAAGCGGGATACAAAGCTCCCAATTCTTTTTTTATGTAAAAGAAAAAAAGCTCAGGTCATGTGTTCGTTTACATATTGTCTGTTGAATGAAAATTCAAGGTTCAGACCTAAAATTAATGTGGCACACGCTATGAACTATTTGTTTATGTTCAAAATGAATTAGCAGATAAAAAAAATCAGCTTGAAAAAGAACCTTTACCGGTAAATTGAACCAATGTAAACAAAAACAAAGCACGAGCCTTGTTTACATAACAAAGCATTGTGAGCTCTGTATCTTGCTATAACTCAACAACTGACACTCAAATTTTGGTGGATCATAGAAATGCATTACTAAAGCATTGTAAACAATAACAAGAGGCCAATAGGCCTTAACGGTCACCTGAGTAGGATAACCCATACACAAACTTGTCAAGGAATCTCATATATGCATTAAATTAAGTTTTATTCTGGAGTAGAAAAATTTTTAATTTGTAATGACGACCACCTCCCTGCCTGAAATCTTTCAAAAAGGACTATCAAACCTATAATTTTAGCAAAAAACTTAAAAAGATCATAAAAGAGTGCATGACCTGATATTGAAAAGGTGCAAGACTCTGGTAGAAAATAATTTTCCCATATTTATTATTTTTCAGGATAGGTTTTAAGTATATATGTTTTCATAGAAAAGCTACATATGTATAACAAGGTGGCTATTATTCATGTTTTATCTAAAACAACCTCCCATCCCCGATCCCCCCGGGGCAGACAGAAACTCTCCCTGTGGGCATTTAAACAAACGGAAAAAAAACAGCTTTAAAAGCCATCATGAGTTACTCACTTCTCCTGTTCCAGTTTTTGAATATTCAACCTTCGTTGAGAATCACCATCTGGCATTTATACCAAAATCATTTTACCTTTATATCAGTGATTTTAGTTAGCCAATTATTACTTTACTATTAACAAGTCTATTTGTTTATTTTGAAAGTTCAAAAACTGTTTTTGTTTCAAATGATAAAAAGCCTTGCATAACTGTTTTGATCATACAACTTCTTTATAATTACATTATATTCAATGATTAATTACTAAATATGAACAAGCAAAGGAAGATAACTCCATTAGGAAGAAGCAA
>WFKH01011801.1:60101995-60124868 GCA_016163765.1 Magallana hongkongensis | reverse complement strand
TAAGATTTAATACATTTTTACTATATGGCCGTTTTGACCCCACCCTAGGGCCTAAACCCCTGTCCCAGGGGTCATGAATTTCAAAATTTAGTTAAGTCTTCATGTACATCATATCCATGCATCTAGTTTTTCACAAATATATAAAGAAGTAGAGAAGAAGATTTTCTAAAATTTAATACATTTTACTATATGGCCATTTTGGCCCCACCCTTGAGCCTGAACCCCTGACACAGGGACCATAAATTTTCACAATTTTGGTGGAGGGCTTCAAGGACATCATATCCATGTATTTAGTTTTTGACAAATATCTATGGGAGTAGAGAAGAAGATTTTCTAAAATTTAATACATTTTTACTATATGACCATATTGGCCGCACCCTAGAGTCTGAACCCCTGACACAGAGACCATAAATTTCACAATTTTGGTAAAGGGCTTCATGGACATCATAACCATGTATTTAGTTTTTAACAAATATCTATGGGAGTAGATAAGAAGATTTTCTAAGATTAAATACATTTTTACTATATGGCCATATCGGCCCCACCCTAGAGCCTGAACCCCTGACCCAGAGACCATAAATTTCACAATTCTGGTAGAGGGCTTCATGGACATCATAACCATGTATTTAGTTTTTAACAAATATCTATGGGAGAAGAGAAGAAGATTTTCTAAGTTTTGATACATTTTTACTATATGGCCATATTGGCCACACCCTACAGCCTGAACCCCTGACCCAGGGGTCATGAATTTCACAATTTTGGTAGAGGGCTTCATGGACATCATAACCATGCAATCAGTTTTTTCCTCACTTGTGTGGGAGTAGAGAAGTTGAAAATTTGGCTGTTTTTTGCATATTTGGCACCCTGAGGGTGGTAGATCCACCAACTTCATAATTTACATTCCTCTTACCATACTTCACACCAAAAATGGAAACAATTGGCTTTGTAGTTTTTAAGAAGAAGTTAAAAATGTAAATTGTTAACGCACGACGCACAACGCACGACGACGGACGAAAACAGATAGCAATAGGTCACCTGAGTTTACTCAGGTGACCTAAAAATAGAATAATAAATATTGACCAAAGTCGTGACCATGCCCTTTAATAAATCAACTTTTTTTCTGCGTGCGTTATCTTACTTGCATGTCTATGATTACCATGCCAAGGAAACAAATTAATGTAAGGCTGTACAGCTGACAGAGGTTAACAACCTGACAGATTCATCGACAACTCTAAACAAAGTCGATATCTAACTAATTATGTAATCATCAAAATTAATTTAACCGAATAGTGGGACTACCTCAAGACCAGCATTGAGAAAGTGACCATATGACGTTATCGGAGCCACTACTGGTTGAATAGAATGTCTGCTGAAATTGGTATTAAGGAAAGTTAAGCAACAATTCAAATCGCAGATCATTTCTACAGAAACTGTCAAATCATTTTTCATTGGTGTACTACTGTAAATTCCTAATTAAACGCGAGGAATTAATTTAAGCGTAAAACCGCGAGAGGCAACCCTCGCGGATTTTAAAATCTCGCTTTTATTTTTAAGACAGTTTTGAACTATATGAAATTATAACAAAAAAATGGTGATCGCGATTTTATATTCTCGCGATTTGATACAAAATAGCGGAATCACGGAATTAAGTACTCGCGTAAAATAAGGAATTTACAGTACTTAGCAACCATATGAACTATTTATCACTCAATATAATTAATATCTTGACGTTCGTCTACAGATTATATAACGGTTATTACAAAAATGAAACAAGTTCTATTTGAAGTTTAAGTACCACTGTCATAAACACGTAAACACAAACCACAGCCAACATGTACGATCCCCGTCCATCTGGCCGTGGTTGATTCGATGACAAAATGACAAATCTAAAAGACTCACATTGTTATATAAATAGCATTTCAAAGAAATTAAAACCAAAAAACAAACAAAAATTTGTCTTAAATACAATAAAGTTAGATTCAGTAAAGTTTGTGAAAAGGTATAAACGATTCAACCTTTTGTGTGAATTATTAATGTGCATTTCTCGTACTAATTGTATTACATGAATTCTAAGGTGATCATTCTTTTGGCAGTTTTATTTTTTATTGGTGATAATCATGTGTAAGCTTTAATAAATATATTGATCCCAAAAATCAGAGTGTGTTGATCCGAAAAAATCGAATCCCAATCTGAATAATCAACAATCTTAAGGAAGGAAAACTGATGGTTATATGATGAGAATGACCTAGCACCAACAACACTCTTCTGGTAACGCTCAGATAAATCATTCGGAAAAAGGAAAGCCCTACTTTTGGTTTCCCATTTGCGGTACGACGGGTGCAATTAATTTTTAAAATAATGTTTTAAATGACACCTATGAAACCCTCTACCAAAATTTTGAAATTCATGGCTCTTGGCTCAGGGGTTAAGGTCCTAGGGTGGGGCCAATATAGCCATGTATTGGAAATGTTTTAAACCTCGGAAATCTTCCTATCAACTTCTACCTACGATAACTGAATGCAGAGTTAAGATGTTCATGAAGCCTTCTATATAAAATGTGAAATTCAGGTCTCGTTGGTAGGGCCAAAATGGCCACACGGGAGAATAAACTACTATACAATATTTATTCTGTACTTTCTCAGTCGTTGGAGATAAACTTAAGGATTACGTTTACTCAGAATGACAAAAGTTATAGACATAAAGTGAACATGTTTTTATTTCATTTTTTTTTTTTTGGTCACTTGAGTCACTCGTGTAATCTTATATCGTTTGTCGTGCGTCGTCCGTGAACTTTTTAACATTTCAATTTCATCTTGAAAATTACAAGGTACATGAAAATTGTCACTTGGCCATATCAAATTAAATATCTCTCCTATTTTAAGAAACGATGAATATCAATACGTGTAAAATTTAGTGCTAGTGGTAAGGTGGTATGGGACACCTGTCGATATTTTTGTGGAAAAAGTAAGTTATAAATAAACTACTATCAGCAACTTAGAATTATCAAATTTTACAATGTTTTAACAAAATATGTATTTTAACAATTTTAAGGAGAGAAATGTTTAAAATTATACTTGATTTTATTGTTTATTTTGATAAGAAGTTCGTCATAATATGGAGGTGTCCCATACCGCCTTAACCTTTCATTCGTAAAATTCAACTAACATTTATCTCGTCAATATATATTTCAACATCACAGTGCACATACAGTAAGGTAGGTCCTGCCAATCTTTATTTACACATTGTTGAACGTGTTGGTTTTTGGTAAGAATGATTGCAAAATATCTAGCCTTAAAAAACAAGTCTCCAGTAATGAGAACGTGCATCTGTGCTTAATAGAAAAGGTTACCTAAGAAACACATTAATATAAATATTAAGACATATTCCGAGAAGCTTTTAAAATAATGGAATTTTTAGTATTTTTAACTCTTTGAAGTTTCAATAATTCTGAAACTATTTTTCAATTTTGATAGTCTGTCAATTGTTAAATAAAGGTCTAAATGATCGAATGAGAAAAAAGGGGTAATTTATCTGCTAAATAGATAATACATGTGTAATACAACTTAAAAGCAATTGCCGGGGAACTTGATGTGGTCTTCTGTATGGTTATCCTACATCATTCGGTACTAGTTTAGATGCAAAATTATATTTAGAAAAGTTTTGAAAAAAATGTACATTTTCATTATGTCTACATGTAAATCCTTCTAATGGTATTCTTGTGACAGAATCTCGATTCTTGGAAACATTCAAACAATATAATTGTGTGTTTCATGCGGGTACATATATATGAAGATAGACCGTATTGCCGATTTTTATTTTTATTTTTTTGTAATGAGGCCATGTACCTTCATAGCCCGTATGAAAAACCAAAGAAAGCATTTTATTATATATTCACATCTCCCTCCAAATCTTTTGATTAATCATTTACATTTTAATACATAAAAATACATAAATTGTCAGTATTATCGACCAGAACATAACACAGAAGGACCAGCTAATTTCTCGATATATATGAAGGTTACTATAGTACATGTATCTTCAACTACTAGTACTTGGAGGTCTGGCCTTCGGTTCAGTCCGGTTAAGTTCGTGTTCTTAACGTAGCTTTAGGTTTGATCGATCAAAAAAAAAAAAAAGGCCATGCAAAGGGAACACAACATACAAAGAACGCATTATACGATGTAAAACTTCCTATTTTAGCTACTTAAATTACAGCTGACATTTAATTAGCCAAAAAACACATTAGAAGAAGTTTTTAATAGTAGAAAAGAATACGTGTACTCATATGACAACGTCGTTTTACTCGATCGCAAAGATATCTGGATTGTCAGTTTTAAATTAAATGAAATACAACCGTCGATTTTCTTGAAAAATACAGAAGAAAATATCTAGTAGATATGAACAGTATGTTTAGGAATACTGCTTTATAAAAATTTTAAATTTTCCACATGCTTACTGAAAGAAATAATCACCTGAAACTGAAGAAGATTACTTAACTTCACTTATATATTGATAAAGTTTTCTTTATGAGAAATAAACTACGTTCTATTGTACGAGCATTTTTTAAATAAGTGATTTCTAAAGGATTTATGTTGGATAATTATAGTATTTACATTAAACATGGAAAAATGCCTGTAATGAGCATTTTCAAGTTTTAAAATGATTCATATGCCCCTGAGTAAACCAACCCCTGGACCTCCCCTCCCCCACCCTCCCCCACCCCCAATCTGGATCCGCCAATGAATCGCCATTGTCTTTAATATATACAAAATAACCATTTTAATTTCAAAACTGCAAGGTATTTGGCTTATATTACAACACAAAACAGCAAAGTAGTCAGTAACTCAGTAGCCCATAGTAAATGCATAATTAATTCATTTGCCTTTAAAAAAAAGTTCGATAGCTTAAATAGGCATGGTCACGCTTTTTATTTTATTTATTTTTTTCATTGTGTACAATGTTTAAGAAATGCAATGTTTGTGTGTCAGTCGTAGAGATATGATCAAAATACAGAGCTAACAATTCTTTGTTATGTAAACAATGCTCGTGCCTTTTAAAATCTGATTTTTCTATCTGCTGGTTTGAAATTTAAAATTTAAACAAAAACATGACCTGAGTTTTGGTTACATAACAAAGAATTGTGAGCTGTGTTTCTTACTTCTAACTTGACAACTGACAATCAAATTTTCGTTGACTTTTAGAAATGTCTCACTGAAGCACTGTAAAAATTAAAAACAGAGTGGTGATCCGAAACATTCTTGTACACTCTGTGAAATCAACAGTATCAAAAATTGGAAATTGGTGGGTATACAAAAGCAAGTGTTCGATGTGCTCGGGAGTAAAGCAAGTAATTCCCATTTCATTTGCAAGGTATAGATCATACATTTAGACTTAATACCTTAATTTAATTTTAAAAAAAAACAACGATCGTAACTATTATATATACCCTAGCAGCAGTTCAGGGTTTATAGAATAAACTAATGCAACTAATTTCCTTTATGAATTCATTTCAGTTTTAACGTGTACAGATGTACTCATGTATGTTTTGTCTGTACGTGTATCAAAGATGAAATTTAATCTCGATCTTTTTCAATCAATGTACAACGATTGTTCATTCAGCAAAAAACTTTCAAGACGTATAATCAAACGGTGTAAATTGTGAATTACGTCATTAGTGTTAAAAAGGAGTGATATGCATTTGTAAAACAACAGTGTGATGATCTTGAACATCGTATCACAAATCGTGAAATCAAAAGTATCTAAAATTGGGAAATTAATAGGTACATAAAAAACGATCACTTATCGCTATAAACCTTTCTTGTAACGCTCAGGAAAAATCATTGGAATAATAAGGACCTACTTTTGGTTCCCCTTTTTATGGTATGACAGATAATGCAATTAGGTAAACGAAAGTTAATTTTAAATGGTTTTTTATTATGACATTTATATAATTTATTTGAAACATTAAAATTGAAATTCAGCAAATATGTCTTGTTATGTAATTTAAAGTTAGGTTTCGCGGTATGGTTATCATTTACCTTTATTTATGTTCGTAACGTCTTAGCATAGCAAAGAATAACATGTTTATATCACTATATTTACGTTTCTAATTTATCGGTATACTATCTGAAAAAATGTGCAAATAACTATAGTTATGTTGATTGTCGACCAGTTGTTTCACTCTGTGAAATAAACAGTATCAAACTTTAGAGATTAATGTACACATAAAAGCAATGACTTATCACAATAAACATCTTTTGTAACGTTTAGGAAAATTATAGGAATACTGAGGACCTACTTTTGGTTCCCCTTTTGACCTACATTGCAATTAAGTACACGGAAGTTTAGCATCAAATGGCATTCAATAATGACAATTTTGTAATTTATTTGAAACATCACAATTAAAATTAAGCAAATATGTTATGTAATTAAAAGTTAGATGTCGCGATAAACTTGTTATTCTCCTGTATATTTGTTTTAACCAATTCGCAAAGCTAAGAATGGCATGTCATATTTATCACTATATAACATATCGAATTTATCCAAATACTTTTTGAATATTGTGTAAATAAATGTAGTTATGTTTTTTCGATCAATTGTAAAATTTAAAGACAATTTAAACTATAATCAGTCGAAAAAATTGCAATGTTTCATTTTTTAGTATTCTCTGGCTAAATTGCAGATTACTCAAAAGAATCGTGAAAGGGGTGTACATGTATTAAATAAGTACCAAAAAGTTGCCCATCTACGCTGTAAAGAACCCAATTATCAAATGAATTGTCTGAACCTTGAAATGATTTAATAACACCAGGAAAAGTATAGTAAGTCAATTTAAAAAAAAAGCACGTGTTCAATGTTACAATGCAATAAATCACGAAAGTTAATTTTTATATGGCATAAAGTTATGACATTCTTATAATTTATCTAATACATCAAAATCAAAATTTAGCAAATATGTCTCGTTATGTAATTGAAAGTAAGATGTCGTTAGCTATCTGTAGAAAACTTTTTAATTTCTAAGCAAGGCTAGGCTAAATTGAACATCTGAAGAATCGTGAGAGCTTCATCTGTAATAGATACCTTTAAGAACATGCCTGTCTGTTAAGGTACTTCACTACACCTTCAACTAGTTTCTCAAATCAGCACAAAATTATTTGATTATGATAGAGAGAAGGATGAATAAGAAGTATATATGTCAAAAAGGCGAAAAAATTTGCAATTTTGGATAAAAAATGATATTTTCAAAAATTTCATTCAGTAAACATGAACAAAAGCCCCAGGCGGATTCGAACTCAAGATCTGCGGTTCACAAGCCCAATACTTTAACCACTGAGCTACGACGATAGACAACAGAATCGAACGATATAAACAGTTTAACAAAACATTTAAATCGCCATCTTGTGACGAAGTGTCTTAAAAAGTATAAGTCTGGGTGTAGTGAGGTACCTTAATTTCTTTGTATTTTGTTAATCGTACATGATGTTTATTCAGACAAAGCTTTTTTTACCTTCAGTGTTTTCAGTTTATTTTATACAGTTTGGCATATATATATATATATATATATATATATATATATGATGCTTTAATTGGTACAATTTGTCACGATTTACAACAACAATAGTTCATGGTCAGGACATCTATATATTTTAAGATTTGAACAAAAATCCTATCAATTTTTACTTTCTCTAAAACTCTAAATTGCAGTGATAGATATTTTTTTATGTTTACAAGAGGATATATAATGCTTGGTAATGAGAATGAATAAATCATGCAGGTTTCAAATGTTTCTACCATTAAATTTACTAAGCAGAAATGACTGTATATCAAAATTTACAAGAAATCAAATTTAGTTTAAACCCATATTTAATTTTTAATTAATAATTATTAATTTTAAGTGCAGTTTGAAGAGCTGATAATCTGCAAATAAAATATTATAGTTAGTAGGGACACATCTGTGCAGTATTTAATACTGAAATCATTTCAATTTTGACTCTCGTGTAACCTTAAATGGTTCCTCAAATATTTTTCGATTTATTTTTTAGAAAAATATTATCTACTGTCATGTTATTTTGCTATTACTACAACTGTCTTTTTGGTGATTAGGTTTGGTATATGTATTTTCATTCTTTCGTATTATTTAAAACAATAGCTATAGTTATCGGAAGTTGA
Organism: Magallana hongkongensis; assembly: GCA_016163765.1. NCBI lineage: Eukaryota > Metazoa > Mollusca > Bivalvia > Ostreida > Ostreidae > Magallana > Magallana hongkongensis. Next base: position 60,116,699 of record WFKH01011801.1, on the reverse strand, counting down.
GGATCAACTACTTTTAATTTAGTTTCATTTTTTCCTTGATATTACATCTTGATTAAGTCCAATATACTCATTCAAGTCGATTTTTCCCTAAATCTTATTAAGTACCCCCCGGATGTTGATAAGTCGTTATGAAGAAAATGAAATGTGGTGATAGAGAACAGGACTCAAAGTTAAAAGTCAAAATTAAAGGAAAAATACAAAACAGGACAACAGCAAACACGGACCTCTACAAAAATTAGAGGTAGGATCAGGTGCCATGGAGGAGTGAGCATCCTCTGCTGACCGGTCACAACCGACATGTGATCTTTGTCGTAATCAGGAAAACGGAAAAATTCGTAGACATTCGGTGAATATTAATGGCCAAACAACAAGTATGAAAAAGTCAGTCAGCATTTGACCTAGCGGAAGATGTATTTTCTGACAATCTTGTTTTATCGACTTGTTTGTCAGTAGCTCGTTTAAAACTGATCATACGTAGAGCATGCCCTTGTGTATCGAATCAAGTAAGAGAGAAAAAAACTCCATATGCAGGTGGTGACGGTATATTGCTTTGTAAGTAAGGAAAGTTTACGATAGAAAAATTGAAGTCATCGTGTTCATCATAAAGTTTTGTTAGGTTACCATTAATGTCTTTTTCTAGTAAAATATCTAAATATGAAACAAATAATTCAGACCTTGTGGTACTTTTTTTCAGCCTTATTTTAAGGTCACTGGGATATATCGAGTCGAGGTAAGAATGGAAGTAACAATTGTTAATTGTTAATTGATAATACGTCGTCGATATACCTTAATGTCAAGTTGAAGGCCACAGCGAGTGACTTTTTTTAGGTATAGGTCTTTGAATAAATTCTGTTTCATGTGACTACAGAAATACGTCTGCTAACAATGGCGAGCAGTTGAGGCCCTTGGGAATTCCAACAGATTGTTGAAAGACCTGATTTCCAAAAACTACATAAATGTTGTCAATCAGAAACGCAATATTCTTTTTTATATCATCTTCAGAAATGAGACTAGCTTTGAAGTATTTGAAGTAACTTTTCCAGAAAACAGAAACATTATCAATTCGAATATTATAATTATATGTGTCAGGCTCCCTTTTTAACAAAGCTTACAATCTGAGATTGAGATAGATTCAAGGAGTTTGGTCTATTTATATTTTGACTATTGTATTTTTTCTAATCCATGTTGATTTCAATGCTGTAGCATTTTTTGAATTATATATCATTTTTAAATCACCCTTTTCATTATCTTGTAACATTACATTCATCTTTTTTCTTGATAAATTATACCATTCCATAAGACTTGTTAAATTTTATTCGTTTTTGTTCGATCAAATCATTATGGTGCATAAACCATAAACACAATAAAATATGCAATTTAAATGAAACCTGTATTAGAAAAAATTAAACACCCGAAAATTAGTTTGAAATTAAATCAAATCTGTATTGGGATTCAAAGTAAATATTTGGTTGACGTTGATATTTTATACAATATCTTAGATGTAACACAAGAAAATTATAATGAAATAGTACATATATCTTAAACACTAACTTCTTCATTTAGAATTTTTAGATGTTTGGGAACACTTCTTTTTTCTGTTACCATCCTAAGTTATAATGATGTATTTACAGGGACACAATGTAAGGAAAAGAACGCCGCCATTATTCATGTTGTCATCGCTTGTTCGCAGATCGTTTCCCTCTCAAGGGCATTTTATCTAAAATTATCACAGCAACGTCATGATAAAGAGAACATTTTTTTTTAAATCAGTTAACATTTTTAAAAAGATGGTTTTGTATAATATAACTCACATGTGGAATTGTATGTGCAGTTTGGATTATTCACAAATATATCATTACGGATTTATTGTGATCGGCTTCGGCCGATCACAGTTGTGTCCATATGAGGCATCCGGCAAATTTTACTATTTGCGCACGCATTGCGCCTTGCACTACTTTATTTTCTTTGCAATGACAGCCTCATTTAAATCTTTAATTACACGTAGAATACTAAATAAACGTTACTCCTATTCGTATGCATTGAAATTAAAACATTTATACAGTTACATACAAACTGATCCTAATCACGTTTGTCTTCACATATGCGTAAGAATATTTATCGGAAGTACAATTCGCCTACTAAAAGTAAAGCATATTCATGCCTTTCTATTTCGGAACGGAGTAAAGTGAAGTCGTACCCAAACAGACTCATACTCCATTTGTCCGGGGATAAACATGATATTTGGATTGTAAATAAAAAGATAAGCTGTTAAAGTTAGGTTTTGGATTAATTACAATTTAGAAGTTACAAGATACGGTAATTGAATGTAGTATTTTGGTTATCTTCAAACAAAGTTTAATATCATCTCCTTTAAGTTTGCCAAATAGTTTCCTATATCAACATTTGATAGACAATTTTCGTTTACAAAATGTTAATTATATTGGAAACCAACAAAACATGTAGCGGAATGCTTTCGCATTACATAACAAAGCTGACCAAAGATAATAGCCAACATGCCGATCATTCCTTGTATTGGATTGAACTCGATTTGAGTTAGCATCGACAATGTTTATCAATAATTGATCTATGTTTTAATGAATAATGAAACGGAGAAAGTTTTGGGAAAAAAACTAAATAATAGGACGGTTCAATTCATTGATAGATGATTCTAAATTTCATTAGCTTACTAATTAATTAATTGGAAATAACTTGAAGTTGTAATGAATATATAAATGCAAGGGTTGCAATTAAAGTCTCCTTGCATATGTGTCAAATTTATTTGCATACAACACACGTAGCGACCAACCGCTCAGTCACGACACAATATATATCTTCGTTTAAAATAGCAATGATGTTAAAGAATAATAAATATTTGAGGTTTCTTAGTTTAGTTTGTTTTAGTATTTGTTGTTGTTATTTGGGGGGGGGGGGGGTTTCAAATCTCTCTGAATGTGAAAACTTTATCTTTAGATATGCGTTTACAATAAAATTGCAATGATATTGTCATTATCGTTAATTTCATTTAAAGTGTTATGTTATAAGTGTAATCATTATCTTAATAATTAACAACCATGAAATGTTTCATACTTTCAATATTTAATTTTATTATTGAGACAGTCACACATTTTTTGGCTTCATTGTAGAATTGAATTTAATCTTATTCTCCCCAACGGTTCAACTTGTATATGAACACATCTTTCTTTCTGAGGATCACAGCGCCTAGCCAATAGGAAAGCAGCAAATGAGTTGAAATCTATTTGCTTCTGTATTTTTCTCCAGTCGGTCGCTTTAAGCAGAGAAGTAACATGATGCAAACTGATTCTTAACAACATAGATAATTATTTTCTTTGTGTGTTATTTGTCATACCCATAAGTGACTAATATGAAGCGATCGTTGACTGTTTCTTTCTTTGTATGTTTAGTGTACGTACCTGTCGCCAATGGAAACATCGATAATATTGTAAACGATTCTGTACAGTCAGACTTTGGGGATGGAAAAGACTCAGGCGAAGCAAGTCTTGCTTCGGCATATTTTAAGGGGACTGGTCCTGCACCAGACTTTGAACAAATTCCGGCAGGTACGTTTGTAGGTTTGTCCGTTATTTTCAAATTCAAATAGGTAAAGTCCATTATTACGAGCTACTTTCTCAAAAATATATTTTGTAGTTTACGTGTTATTAAGATTATTCTGACTGTAAATTAAACTATAAGTGATTTTAAATGTATCAAAAATATTCATTAGAAAAATATCTTTGGATTACGACGTTGATTAAGTGATATTGCTATAAACAAAGCCTCCATATTTTTAAAGCAATTAGTTGATGTCATTTTCATTATTAAAAAATATAAATAATAGCAATTATTGTATTTTTGTATTGAAATAGAAAATAGCAGGTTTTTTTCCAATAGAAACTTTCGAACTATAGAATTTGTAGCCCATATTGTAGAAAGAATATTAATTAATCCACATTTACTGTCAGTGTTTTATATCAAATGTGAAAATCAAAATTAAGTTTTTAATTTAGATACAGTTAAAATAAGTCAATACAATTTCAAAAAAGTTTTATCAACACTTGATGCTTAGATACTGTTCAATCAATTAAGTTTATGCGTTTTTTAAATTTTAAAAATCACTTCATTTTCCCCAGGACTCCGACGATAAAAATGCATTTATTTAGCTATACTTTGATATGCAAACTATTGCAATATGCATAAAACATAAATTTTATGTCCGAAGCAGTGTTTAAGAAGAAACATGTCACTTCACAGAATATGCCTTGAAGCTTGTTAAGCTCCTTGTCGAAAAATGTAATTACAAAATCTTGTTATTTAACTATTAAGCATATGTTTTTTAAATGCTATTTTAAAGCTTATATGGAGCAAATTTACTTAAAATTGTGTAATATTTTTGCCATTCGAATACTGGTTTGCTACATTTTAAAAAAGATGTTATTTTCCTAATGCAATGATACGACTCTCGTGTGTATCATAAAGCTTCAACTTACATGAAGAATTATCATCGAAGCATGTTATGCAAGAACAAAAACCGAGAAGTAATATGGAATCTTCCTAGGGCCATCAAGTTCACTATTGCATCATCGCACCATCGACGTTTGCTTCGACAGTGCGATGGTTCGATAATGGATGACGATGGAATGATGGTGCAATAGTGCGATGACGATGGTGCTATAGCGCGACAATGTGATGACGATGTTGCGATGACGCGATGTTACGATAGTGATTACGCGATAGTGAGGACGCGATGGTGCGATATCCATAATGCGATTCTCTATCGTGTCATCGTTAGATTTCTATCGCACTATCTTCATCGTGTCATCGTACCATTGCTATATCGGCTTTCTTTAAAAAAGATTATATTCCCAGTAGCCATTGTACAAAATAGCGTTTGATAAAGAGGAGGGACTAGATTATTCTTTCAATGGATAAGATTTAAAATAAAATATTTTCATTTGCAAATATGCTTCCTTATATGAACCTACAGAATATCGAAAACGTTTAATTCTGTGTGAACTTTTTCATGACGTCATAATTATAATCGCACGCGCTTATCGTTTGACAGTTGCACTATTGCAAACCTAAAAACACGGTTATGTTAATGATTCTAAACGATTTGCCTTTCTCAAACGTAAATATAAGTAATAATCAGCAATGTTAAAAAGTTCACCGGGATATGAACTTGGTTGGTACGTGATCAAATCTTCTGAGAAACCCTTCGGGCTTCACAGGATTTGATCACGTGACCAACTACGTTCATACCCCAGTGAACTTTTTAAATTGCTGTTAATTTCTTAAATAAATTAATTTCCGGTAAAGTGATGTGCGAATGTTCGTGATTTTGGATGTATACATATGAGCTCTGCAAAAATTATTTAAAAAAAATATATAATGTTAATATCTTGTACATTATTTTCAACTAAATTTGAATTAAAGTATAATACTATAGCAATATAATAATTCAAATCATGTACATAAATCATTTAACGATTTAAAATGATGGAACTCTGACAACTTCAATTAATATGGAATACGTACTTCTCCCTTAATAGTCATAAAAATATGCACTGGTTTAAAATTTTACAGACACATTAGCTATTTATCAAGTCTAATAGCTCACTATTATACTGAAATAAGATCTCACTTTTTTCAATATATGAAGCATATGTGTTTGTTTTTGATTTTCTTGAATGTGGTTTATCAATCTCCCCGTTTGAAAACCATGCCTCAATTATGCGGGATTTTTTTATTTCATTGTTTTCTTTGTTTATTTAACTAGAATTCAGCTCTCCTAAATACTTATATGTCTAACAAAGAAGAACATGGTAAAGTTGTATAATACATAATATCATTAGAAAGTTAGGTTTATCAACCGAGTAAGATCATTTTTTAATATGAAATCCCTTCATTCATTCACTTACCTAAAACGATTTCTCTTTTCAATGACACATGCGCAGTACAGTCGATAGAGCGATAATGCGATGAGGAAATCACGATGGCGCGATAGAGAACAAACGATGACTCGATAAAGCATTGCATTATTGCTTGAACCATCGCGTCATCCATAACGTAAACTCGCGTCATCGCACTAACACTTCATCATGTCATCGCACCATCGTTATCGCATTGTCGCGCCATCGTATCATTGTAATCGCGCTATCGCACCATCAATTCATCGTCATGGCATCATATTGATATATTATACATAGTTATACTGTAAACCGAAAAGTTGCCATTTTTATGAAAACTGTAGTGATGCATTTCTAAATATGATTTACAAGACACATAAATACATCCATAATCTAGAATTTAAAATCTTCAAAATCAAGTTCAATATCATAACTAAGTAAATAATTATCACATTCAAGAGAAAGTTGTCAATGACTTGTTTTATTCTAATACACAGAATAATTCTTACAGTTTGTATTATGAATGTATTGCTGATTTATTAATGACATATAAATTACATCCAGTCCCTTCTTCAGGACACAAAATATCATGGAATGGAAACAAATAAAACAAACTCTAACAATTCAACTAACACTACCAAAGAAACTTTAAAAGAAACAACCACTTCATTTCCTACAGTTTTGTAATTCAATGTATGGGAAAGTGTTGAAGTAATCAATCGATTGTCAACTTCAAGCCTGATCGGGTTGATTAAACTAATTAAAATTGAACGTCAGAGTTAATATAGAAAATTTGGACAACGCTTTAGTTTTAATTCGAATTTTTAATTAGTCTAATAAATTAACTTTGCAATGAATTAAACTTTGATGCACGAATGAAAGAACAAAAATAATAATTATTATTTGAAAACAAATTACAAAGAGGATAAAAAACTGGAATTTAAAACGGGCGGGGTTGACAGAATTGAAAAACTTACTGTATGGGTACCAGGTAATAATGTTAAGGCGATTTGCTTGTTCTGGCCATCAGGTCTAAATGATTTGAGTCTGTGCATCCATAACTTTTCCTTGCTTTTCCACTCCGCGTCCGTTCAATGATGATTATGGTCAAGGACAACTACTGACATATCCTCTCATTTGTGACCATTGAGATTAAAATGTTCCCCGACGGGCTTCTTGACAACGATGTTACCATGATGAAATATGAGTAATTTTAATGAATAGTTTCATGATACAATATCTAATTGGAAACGTTAATAAACATCAGAGTACTTAAATACTGAAAATACATTCCTATCAATAATGTCAATACCTTGATATCTCTACACACTTAATTTTGCGACGTGGTAACACTACATAATATTAAGTGTAGAGTCAACAACCTTTTCTTAAATTTAATCGTTACATTTTAGTTTATTTTTAGTTATATTGGTTTATGGTCCCTCTAACTTGATTTTTTAGATCGAATGGTTCATGGTGGTATAGCCCCTAGACCGATGGGTGAACGAGGGTCAGGGGCCGCACGTGCACTAGCGCGGACCGGCCAGAGTAACACCCCAGACACTTGTGTTCTCCTGACTGACCGATCAGAGAAGCTCTCTCAAGCTTCAAGGACCATAGCAGCTAAGTCCGTATAATTGGAAAAACGTTTAATTATGCGTTATAGTATTTGTACGCAAAGGTCTTACCTTAATTTTTTATCTATATAACTATACATTAGCGACTTAATGTAAATGTATTACATTTTTCTCTGTATTCCATTCATCGCTAAATGCCATGCATATGTGTATAAAATTGATGCATTCAGAAATACGTCAAATGAAGTCCACGCCGACTTGAAAACCAACTTACGCGAAATATCGTATACGCCAAATATAATAGTTTACAGTAAATTGTACATAATTGTTATCTCCATAGGATCATTATGCATATAAAACAATAATGCAGCAGTTACAAAACAACCAAGTTATGCTAAAGAAACTCACAAAAGTATATTATACTGCTTAATGATCTGGACGTTTTATTAAAAAAGGTTATATTAAATCTTTTTAAGCCCTGAAATTGGCAGTTTCCAGAGAGCGGTATCAGATCCACAAATCTTGCAAAGTTTTGAGAAAGCATGCCGTCCGTACTGTTACGAGATGCCACGTTGTGACTTCAGCAACCCCTACCGACGAACAGACGGACAATGTAACAACCCGATCAATCCTCTCTTGGGATCCTCCTTCACTCCTCAACAGCGAGTACTACGGAATGCCTACGATAATCGTGCGTATGATTCCTCTTTTTAGCATTTTTGTCAATTATATTCGGTTTAACTGTAACCTTACCTCTTGTAAACATCACAGCTTTGATTAGAACTTTAAGTTCTGAAAAATACTCTTTTAATATGCCACTTATGTTTTCAACAGTGATCGATTGCCCCCGTACACGGTCTGTGGACAACTCCCCCCTGCCCAGTGCCCGGACTGTCAGTAACCGGGTCTTCCAGTGGACCTTCAAGGGCATGACCCCGATCAGTGCCAAGTACTCCACTTTTCTGACCAACCATGGACAGTTTATTAACCACGATGTCATATCCACACCCACAGAAACACGTAGGAACATTCACCTTCTCCTTCTTTACAAAAGAGGGTTGTGGACTCCTATCCAACTGAAGAATTCCAAAATTGTAAAAAAAAAAAAAAAAAATACTCATTGTGATAAAGGTACATAAAAATTGGTAAGGATTTTTTTTTTATATCTTTCACATTTTAATTTCAGTTCCGACAAACAAACCTATTCTTGATGTTGCGACCCTATTGGGTAAGTAGTTTCACATTTGAAATGGTGAGAGTTCATTATTTGAAATATGTTTCTATTGGTTCCAAAAATAGCATAATGTATGGAATAAACAATAATTGTTAAATTATACAATAAAGCAAGTTAAACATTATTTTTAATATCTCCAAATGTATTTTTGGTGGGTTGTTTAGAAAGATTGTTTAAGTTAAAATCATGTTGTCATTTGTTTGTAACAATTTATTTTTAAACAAACTTGTATATAAAATTAGGAAGATTAATTTGCTTTATTAAAATCATATTTAAGGTTGGTCCTTACTCAACAGTGTTTTGGTTTAAGTGATGTTTTCCCCTCGAAATTTTTTGTTTGACACCTAGCAAAAATCTATTTATTTATTATCTATTTATCAATTATCTATTTATTTATTTATTACCAAAATCTCCATAATATGTATTCCCTTTTTTCATAAATCGTTTCAAGCCAGTATCCAATTTGTTGTAGTTATAAATAGTTTTTTCAAGTAAAACAAGTTTTAAATATATATATTTAAATCAAATATTACGTGAGAAACACATTACAGTTGACATTTGTATTAGTAAACTGATAAGAAGACATTTTGTAGGGAAAGAATAGAAAATAAAAAATTTTACAAAATTTGAAATATCTTTCAAATTTAACTTAAGTAAACTGGCTTTTTATTTTATAAATTTATGAATGTTGCACTTTAAAAGCTAGATGTTAACACGCTTTTTTCTACAACTTTTAGACATTGTAGACCCCTATTTCGCTCAGGCAGCTTGTCATACAATAATTTTTCTTCCGACAATTTTAAAGGGAATTAATTTGGTGTGGTTTTTAGCTCACCTGAGCTAAAAGCTCAAGTAAGCTATTCTGACCACGTCTGTCCGTGCGTCTGTCCGTCTGTCTGTCTGTAAACTTTTCACATTTTCAACATCTTCTCAAAAACCACTAGACCAATTTCAACCAAACTTGGCACAAAGCATCCTTAGGCAAAGGGGATTCAAAGTTGTGAAAATTAAGGACCACGCCCTTTTAAAGGGGAGATATTAAGAAATTATTGAAAATTTTTGAGAACTTTTCAAAAATCTTCTTCTCAAGAACCATTTAACCAGAAAAACTGAAACTTGTGTGGAAGCATCCTCAGGTAGTGTAGATTCAAAGTTGTGAAAATCATGACCCCCGGGAGTAGGGTGGGACCACAATGGGGGGTTGAATTTTTACATTTGAATATATAGAGTAAATCTTTAAAAATCTTCTTCTCAGAAACTAATCAGCCAGGAAAGCTGAAACTTGTGTGAAAGCATCCTCAGGTAGTGTAGATTCAAAGTTGTGAAAATCATGGTCCCTGGAGGTAGGGTGGGGCCACAATGGGGGGGGGGTCAAATTTTTACATAAGAATATATAGAATAAATCTTTAAAAATCTTCTTCTCAAAAAACTAATCAGCTAGAAAAGCTGAAACTTGTGTGGAAGCATCCTCTGGTAATGTAGATTCAAAGTTGTGAAAATCGTGACCCCCGGGGGTAGGGTAAGGCCACAATGGGGGGTCGGGCTTTTACATAGGAATTTATAGAATAAATCTTTAAAAATCTTCTCCTCAGAAACCAATTGGCCAGGAAAGCTGAAACTTGTTTGGAAGCATCCTCAGGTAGTGTAGATTCAAAGTTGTGAAGATCATGGTCCCTGGGGGTAGGGTGGGGCCACAATGGGGGGAGTTGAATTTTTACATAGAAATATATAGTGTAAATCTTTAAAAATCTTCTTCTCAGAAACTAATCAGCCAGGAAAGCTGAAACTTGTGTGGAAGGATCCTCAGATAGTGTAGATTCAAAGTTGTGAAAATCATGACCCCCGGGGGTAGAATGGGGCCACAATGGGGGGGTGTTAAATTTTTACATAGGAATTTATAGAGTAAATCTTCAAAAATCTTCTTCTCAGAAACCATTTGGCCAGAAAGATGAAACTTGTGTCTAAGTATCCTCAGGTAGAGTAGATATAAGTTTGTTCAAAGCATGACCCCCGAGGGTAGGTCGGGGGAACAACGTGGGTGGGGGGGGGGCAAAAATTTATATAGGAATATATAGGGAAAAATCTTTCAAAATCTTTTTTCTAAAACTCCATTTGCCTAGAAAAGCTGTAACTTTAGTGAATGCAACCTCAGATAATGTAGATTCAAATGTGTTCAAATCAAAATCTTGAGGAGTAGGGTGGGGCCACATTGGGGATCCAATTTTACAAAGGAAAACATTTTAAATATTCACAAAAGCTGAAATGTTATAATATATAATTTTAGTTATATGCAATCATTTTGACATATTGCTGATTCTTTAAAAGTGTTTAGACTTTGGCCCCTGGATGATTCTTGGGCCTCACAAGGGGTTCAGAGTTTGATGAATGTTTATATCCCATATATAAACAATTGTTTAGGATCTTTTTGAGAACTGCAATGCTTAACATGTGATATGACTATAAAATCATCCTGTTAGAAAAGGGACTAATGATAATAAACATAAGAATATGCAGGGGGGGAAATGGATTTTTATTTATACAGGATCTACATGTATTATACTACATTGTCCAGATACAATGTAGTTTGCATTATGACTCCATTAAGCTGATTCTGTCATACCTATTGTTCCTCAGGTGAGCGATGTGGCCCATGGGCCTCTTGTTTTTGTTTTTTGTTTTTAAGGTCTTCCGTTTCCAACGGAAGACCTTGTACTGATTCTGATGGTAATTCTTCATTATTGTTATTCTTCTTCTAGACGTTTTTTAAACATTAATAACTTTTTTGTTTGTCATCCAATTTCATTCAAATTTTCTTCAGGGTGTATTGTAAATTAGATTTTGTTTTTAAGTCAGAAAAAGATGAGAAATCGTTACTTCCGGGTTCGAGTTATTCCCTTTTTAAAAAATTTTTAGGGGCATTCGTTTCCAGACAAAGGCTCCAAAATGGTCCGTAGCAAATAATCCAAAGTTAGAAATCTTTAAAATTGACACTTTGAATGTTGTCCTCTGATTTTTGTATTTTAGTTTTTCCCAGTTGTACCACTTGAACTATATAATTGAAATCTATGTTTTAAAAATTGCTAATTTTTACTCATGTTTTTGCTTCGTAACTTTTTAGTTTGAAATATTTTCTAAATGCATATAGAATAAAAGTTGTGCCTAAATTAAAGGGCTTTCATTTGAGACCAGAAAAAAGGGGCTGGCCCCTTAAATAAGGGATCTAGGTGCCCAGAAAGTCTTTGCTGTATAACTAAAATACGATACATGCTACGATAATGATATCGCTGGAAAAGTTGTTCTTCATTATCTTATCAATCTAATTGTAATATAGTATTGTTTGGATATTGCCTAATATGAGAGTTAAAAGCTTCACATGAAGACATGCATACCCGCTTTCATTTTGCTTAAAGGGAATAGCTCCCTGTGCGTAATAGTGTTTTAAGGACGGCGGACCCAATTCATTTCTACAATAGATTTTTTATTCAAATTTTTATATAATGTTTATCAGTTAATGGTGAGTGAAAATCAATAAAAAAAATTACATGATCATCGACTTCCTTTTTTTACTAGGGGCGTTACAAAATTTGGGTACGAAAATCGGCAGATATAATAGAAAGTAATGGGAATTTTCTAGGGCGTGGTATAAAAACTGAAATTTTTAAAATTCTGCAATAGATTTTTTACTCTAATTAAATTGTAATATTAAGAAGTCAATTACCTTACCGATGAATAGGAAAAAAATGTAGGTCATCGACCTAAATTTTTTGAGTGGTTGTGTCAAAGTTCACTGCATGGTCCATTTTTTTTTTCAGAAATATCGTTGAAAAAAGGACATAATTATCTATTGCCTTACGTGAAATCAACTGCTGTATATATAAATATTGTTAAGTTAATGTATAAATTCAATATCTACCAGAATATAAGACTATAAACTTTCTTTCGACGTTGTATGATTTATAAACCGTGGAAATATAACGGACTTGTCGCAAACAGAGGAAATTCGGACTAATTTTTTAATTCTTAATTTTTCTCCACTAAAAATCTTTTGGCATCACAAATAATGTTTATTATAATGAAAATTTTATTATTTTCTCTTATTCTGATGTACGTAATTACGACAGTCATATTCATAGCATATGCGCGGTTTCTGCGCAGAAGTGCGAAATCTTGAATTGGGTCCGTCGTCCTTAAAGTAGCATCAATACTTTTCTTGTCTAAATATATCCCCAACTTATCACAGACATGCCTTTATTTGTTTTACGAGAGATCTAACTCTTCAATACTCTGCAGTCTAGGGGTTACATTAATACATAGAAAATAGGCATGAACTAATTTTTAAGATTTCAAATTGATTTTCTAAAGCCCTAATTGGTCAGAAGTTAAGGTAGTGTGAAAATGACCTCCTATCAATATCTGTAAGACCCTGACAAGTGTAAGGAGAAGGGGTATGGTTTTAATAAGACTGATTGACAATCCTTTTTTGACTTGAAGCTGTAACGGAAGACCTCCTTGTTGCTTGCAACGAGCTCGGCTCTAGTTGTTTTTGTTTTTGTTTTTGTTTTTTTTTGGGGGGGGGGGGGGGGGTCTACCTACCTATCCGCTTCGTGCCTTGTGGCACTTAAGGCATCAACAGAACGTCTCCATCCATCTCTCTCCGCAGTTGCAACCCTCGCCTCAGCCCAGAATCTTCATCCACTTTCCTCTCTCTCCTTCTCGACTGTTCTCCATGTTGCTTTGGGTCTTCCTCTCTTTCTTCTGCCTTTAGGTGTCCAGGAAAGGGCTATGTTACAATCATTTTTGTGGTCTTTCTTTTAGGATATGGCCTGCGAATTTACATTTTCTGTAATTCATTTCTTGACTCAATGGTCTCATGTTCGATAATCGTAGTATTTTTTGTGTTGTTATTTTATCCTGCCATTTGATCTTGAGAATTCGTCTTAAGCTGTTATTCTGAAAGACATCAATTCTTTTTTCGTCCCCTTTGTTCATCTTCCATGTTTCACATCCGCACATTAGCACTAGAGTTGCTGATGTTGTGGGAGTTCCATATTTTCTTAAGTTCTGTAAACACTGTATGGAAAGTGCTAATCGAAAATGCGGTTGATTTGGATCACCGGCTATACTTTTGTCGGATATCTCGAATTTACTGTCTGCACATTTAGACAAAAATGTAATATTAAACACTTTTAATTAACTTTGATTAAAATTGTATCAAACTACTTGGACAGTACTATTGTTATTTTTAAAGTTTATTATATTTTTTTCTTTTGTTTTCATTTTTAGTCACTTATGGCAGGCGTTTATCATCAATCTGATTGTTAATGTTTGACTATTTATCCATTTAAGTGAACTTTGGAAGTTGTCAATGAAAGATGTTTATTGCTATATATTTCACGAATATATACCAAGCATTTACAATTATATTTGATCACTGGTTCTTTTACATGCCTTGAGAATTACACGAAATATATACCTATCCTTGTTTTTGAAAGCTAATTTTTGTTTGCGTAGTATCTATTTTTAATGCGACTCTTTGTTGTCATGACTGCTATACTTTTTTCAGGTAGATCTCATGTATTGCGTATTATGCATTTATACTCAGCACTACAAATTATGTAAGAATATTAAATTGTACATTCCAAACGATACTACATGTACTTTATTAATATATATATAATATACATGCAAATGTCGGTTTCAAGAAATGTATTCATGTCGGTTTCAGGAACAGTATTCATATAAAGAGACGCTACCATACAAAAGTCAGATTGAGGAACACAGTGATTGTACAGCGTTTTTGTTTTGTTATGGGGGTTTTTTCACAGTTTTTTTTAACCAAATCAAAGTACTGAAATACTGAAAGCCCGGCTCTTTTGACGTGTCTTTATGCATATAGTGTAGCAAAGACTGGCAATCTCTCTCTCTCTCTCTCTCTCTCTCTCTCTCTCTCTCTCTCTCTCTCTCTCTCC
>WFKH01011801.1:60089987-60101595 GCA_016163765.1 Magallana hongkongensis | reverse complement strand
CTCTCTCTCTCTCTCTCTCTCTCTCTCTCTCTCTCTCTCTCTCTCTACTTTGTTTGTTATAACATCGCACATGTATGCGCAAACCACACACTATTGCAGGTATTGCAATGACAGCATGTATTTTAGAATCGTAGTGTTTTTGTAGATGTAGGACCGCCGGGGTCTTCAAAAAGATACAGACGATATGCACTCTGTATGAACGACACATGTGTTTGATGTGCATGCGAAGTAAGGCAGCACTATCTGTGTCTTTTTATACAAACATTTTACTACAATGTGTAGTTCATGCATTAAGAAGTCCGTACAAACTGAATGCCTCGATCGGAAAGCAACCGACTGTAGATTTCTGGACCGGTATATACACCCCATGCCAGTGGAAGTTAGAGAGTGATCGAAACTAATATAGTTATTCATGCGGGTTATGAAGGTAGCGATCATTGCAGAATGCAATGTCGCCACCTTCATATCCCGCATTAATTACCAAAGAAAGCATTTTATTGTTTTATTAAAATGTAACTTGTCCTTAATTAAAATAAGTTTGATAGTATTGACAGTGATACAATGTGTGCTGAAGTAGACTTGTTGCAATAGGTACATTTGAAAATATTCTTTACACTGTTTAAAATCCAAGTAAGTATAATATAACACTAACTGATATATACCCAAATCAATCATAACATTTCCATTCAACGCAACTCAATCATCACAAGAACGCAAATCAAGCATCACAAGAACACCAACAATGAGAGGCCATGAAATCAAATTATACGATTACTTACACTGCTTTATCATTTTTCAACTAATAATGTCTCGCTATTGATTATCAATAACTATATCATAAATACGTGAATGTTAAAATCCTTAAAATATCATAAAAATGAGTAAAACCTTCATTTGATGTTTTTTTGGACGGATGAGCAAAAAAAGTATAGCCATCGCAAAAAATTGTTGCAAACAAATTATAGCATTGACTCAAACAAATAGTAGCTCCTGTTCTTATAATAACACTGTTCATTTAAGTTTTGTTATGCTTTTCGAGTAAAATTGAGTAACAAGATTTTCCACAAAAACTCAAAACAAACTTTTATGAAATGTTTAGCCTACTTTATCCTCTCCAAAGTTCTAACACAAGAGTACCCAAATCAATATAGCTAGTGATCCAAATCAACCACATTTTCGATTAGCACTTTACATACAGTGGTAAAGGCTGGTCTTGCTTTTGAAACTCTACCTCTCATATCCTCCATGCATCCTCCTTGTTGTGAAACAGTTGCACCAAGGTATACAAATCTGTTCACATCTTCTAGTTCTATGTTGTTTTTCTTTATTGGTTGGTTTTGTTTTGGGTTTATTATCATTATCTCACTTTTGTTGGCAGTTATCTTTAACCCTATTCTTTTAGCAGTTTGCTCTATTTTTTCTGTTTTTCTTGTTTGTGCCTTTGGGTTGAGCTTAATAACGCAATGTCGTCGGCAAAATCCAAGTCATCAAGCTTTGATGTGAAGTTCCATCTGATGCCTCTTTCTCTATCTACTGTTTTCTCATCACCAAGTCCAGTGCCACAAGAAACAGGAATCTAGAAATATTACACCCCTTTTTGACTCCAGTCTTTATTTCAAACCAGTCCGATCTTTCACGTCCAACTATCACAGCACAGTTGAATCTGTCATAAAATTGCTACAATATTGTAATGATTTTCGGTGGTATTCCATAGCTTTTCAGGATGTTCCATAAAATTTTTCTTTGTATTGAGTCGAATGCTAGGGAAGCCCATTGGTGCCAGGTGAAAAAATATTTTATCTGGCCACATAATTATCTGGCGGCCGCCACATAATTTATCTGGCGGCCGCCACATAATTTATCTGGCGGCCGCCACATAATTATCTGGCGGCCGCCAGATAAAACCTGGCTTCCTGATGCGCGCGCATGTTTTAATGGGAGTTTTTTAGGGAGTTGTGATCGGCCACAGTCACTCTGGGTAAAAAAACGTATGGTCAGTTAAGAGACTTTATATGAATGACATGACTGATGGTCAGCATACCAAATTCAAGCGTGAGAACACATTGGCTAAAAAAACCCAGACAACAGAAACACTGGAATTACTTAATTTAATACTTTCCTAAGAGTTTTTAAAATATGACTACAAGTTATATATAACATAACAAAATAAGGGAAATAACAAGGACAGCTTGCATTTTTATTCCATTCTTCGAATGAAAATAATCATGCATGTAATCTAGCTTTCGACATGTTTATTTCGTGGTGTGTACACATTTCTTTGTAGGTAAACACCATATGAAAATACAGAGCAGCGGTTGTGACAACATTCATCTTCTCAACCAAATATAAATACACTAACACTCACGTTTTGCAAAATAATTTATGTGGCGGCCGCCAGATAAATTATGTGGCGGCCGCCATTTAAATTATGTGGCGGCCGCCAGATATTAAGTGGCGGCCGCCAGATAATTATGTGGCGGCCGCCTGATAGTAAGTGGCGGCCGCCAGATAAAATATTTTTCATACATGGCACCAACGGGCTTCCGTAGAATGCTTTATCGAAGTCAATAAAGTTGATATATAAAGTAGCTTGCCATTCATTCACTTTCTGTTCTGTTGTCCCTCTGCCTGACCTAAAACCTCCCGTTGTTTTCTTAGTTTATCATCTATACCATCTGTAATTCTTTCTATCAGTACCCTTCCAAGAATCATGCTCATCAATGGTAGGAGGGGGGATAATATAAGTCTTTATTTTTGAGAGAAATTCTTGTTTAGTATTTTGTAAAAACTGTGTAAAAGTACGTGTATATACTACCATGGATGTACCAATGCAATATTATGAAGAGATAGTAGTTAAAGATCGAAATCTAAATATGCAGAAATTTAGACTTTAGTTTACTTCTAATGTTATATCATTACCTTAAGATCTATTCAATAATTTTGTGCTTAACCAGGAATGATAATTACGTGGTGGGTTTTTTTTCAAAACAACAAAAAATAACTATCAATGATGAAGTCATTCGAGTAGGGGCCCACCTTAAGCATGAATTTCCATAGTTCCAAAGTTCATTCGAAACATTAAGGTTTTAAAATGACAACGTAAACCATGGGACATGTCCTAATAACATATTTAATCATATCCTTTTTCTGTAATTATAGCCTATGACTCCGTATCAGTAGATTTTATTTTTTACCTTTTTCATCAGAATTTCTATGCTCAATTCCAATTTTAAGTCTCTATCTGGGTTTTTTTTTAATTTTATTAATTTCTGCTTATAACAAAACCCAGACACTAATCCTGTCAGAAGATCTTCAGCTGGACCTTTTTTCAGTGCACCTAAAATATATTTCTAGGTGTGTTGAAAAATATTTTACTCATGTGTTTTCGTTAGAGGTTCCATGAAACCCGAGGCCTGCTTCATCATCCCTGTTAACATTGAGAAGCGAGACCCATGGTTTCCCCCGTATCAGAAATGTATGCACTTTGTCCGTCACGCCGGTGCACCTCCTTTAGGATGCCAAACCGGTCGGTAGTTTTCTGTCTTAAGTTTAATGAATTGAGTTCTAAATTTTACACTGAAAATTTTGTCATAATTAAACACGAGAATGAGCGATTAAAGAGCGTGTTGGTTTTAATGAGCAATAACGCAGGGACGTAAAAATCCAAAAAAAAATCCAATTCTTTGGGAGAAGTGGTACCCCTGCTCTTTTTCTTGATTGAGAAAACAACGACATTTTAACCGCGTGTTCACAACTAACAAGTAGAAAGTACATAAAACAGAACGTTTCTTTTTTTTAAACAAAAATGGCTTCGTAATGGAATTATCGTATATTTTACAAGGGAGCGTAGCCACGTTTAAATGTCTAAGAATTAATGTAACAAAGTAATAAGTTATTCCCGAAATATATTAGATAAAAAATTGAAATGGTTTCTAAAGAAATTAAATGACAATTGTCATAGTGGTCCGGAACATGGTGTAATATTTTACGGACAATTTTAACAGGTGTCCGGGAACAGATTAACGAGAGGACGTCGTTTGTGGACGGTTCTATGATCTATGGATCTGATTCAAGTAGGGAATGGGAGCTGAGAGAAAAATGTAAGTACAACTTGTTAATAATAAAATTAAAACATTATAGTGAAAAGACAAACATTTTAAAATCCTTTAAGCTATCGAAAGGCCTATTGTGAGTACAACTTGTGCTATGTAGATATTATACTGAAAACATTTCTATACGGTGTTTTTTTTTTTAGCTAATGGAAGGCTTGCCGAGCATGTTGAAAATCTTCTGCCTCCACATCCGCAAGGCTGTCCGGCAGAAATCCAGGCAACGAGAGACTGCTTCGTGGCGGGTACAGAAAGATTAGGAACTTTTCTCGTAATTTCGTTTTCCGGAAATGATATTTTGTTTGACCTTTTTCAATATCGTATGTCGGTTTAAAGCACGAACATACGACAAAAACGTAATAGCTTATGTTAATAATATAAGTCAATAATAATCTATTTTGTTTATTTATTCAAACTGTTAATTTTAAAGTAACCTTGTTTTAATGCGACGTGTGTCTTTTTTTTTTGAAGGAGACCACAGACAGAGTCTGACACCAACTCTAACTGTGCCTCACATCACGTGGTTAAGACGTCACAACTTGATTGCTGACGCATTAAGGAACGCGACAGGTATAACAAACGATGAAACACTATTCCAGGAGACCAAAAGGGTAGTTATTGCGGAACTCCAACACGTAACTTATAATGAATTTTTACCAGCTCTCCTGGATGATAAAACTATTAAAGCTTTTAACCTTCGATCCCGAGGACCCGGCCATGTTGACAATTACAATCCTTTCATTGACCCTAGGACCATTAATGCGTTTGGTGTGGCGGCGTATCGAATGGGTCACAGTTTGGTCCGAAATACCGTCGGACATCTTGGTAAAGGAAGGCCTAAGACCTTTCCTATATACAAACATTTTGAGGTCCCAGATTTGATGTATGAAGGTGGATATGAACTTATGGCTAGGTGGATGTCAAGGGAACCTAAATCCAGGTCTGACCAATATCTAGTGGACGGGATCAGAAATAGACTGTTTGAAAATTTCAACTTTATGGGACCTTCAGTAGAAACACCTTCCTTAGATTTGGGAGCTCTTAATGTCCAGAGGGGTCGAGATCATGGAATTCCGTCCTACAACGCTTACCGACAGTTCTGTGGACTTCCGAAAGCCAACTTCTTCGCAGTAACGCACGGAGGTTTAGTTAACCACAGCCCACAATCAGCAAAGGCACTTCAACAAGCCTATAGGTACATGTAGATAAACGTATAGGTGCTATACACGTACCACGTTAAGGAAAATCTATAACTTCAAATCTTGATTTTAATTTTTTTTTATTTTACTTTTTTTTTTTTTTTGCTTTAAATAATTAAAACAAAATTTATCTACAGTAAGAACAATTAGATATTATTTTTGCATGTTTATATTTCGAGATTCACATCATAAGACCCTGGATATTTCAGTCGTCAATGACGTTGTGAAACTTGTTATCATGCCCCCATTTCTGACAAGGGTTATTGTTTTTTTCTGTTTTACTGTTTATCAAAATATGCTAACTTATTCCACTGCAAAGTTAATATGAATATTTATGTAAAATAATAATCAGTCTCGTATCTTTTATAGCTAGCTTAAGCAAAGCCCGAAATTTATAATCAGTGTATAAAATAGGATGCGTTAAAACAAGGCTTCATGCAAAATGTGAATAAAGATTAAAAACACCTTTATATTCTTATAGAAAAAAAAAAAAACATAGTATTTTTCAGATACTTTGGATTATAATCATACACAAGTTTTAGAGATAAATGGTTAAAACTTGGCCTTTATTGATCACTACTTAATTTCATTAATCCACAACTAATAAACCATTATCTGCAGTTTTAATTCTTTTTGGTGACTCGATAACCTGTTTTCCTTACACGTTTATTTAATTTTCGTATTATACCTGTCGCGTAATTTTTGTAATCTTTAGACATCCTGACGACATCGATTTGTTTGCTGGTGGGGTGTCTGAAACACCTGATAAAGGCAGTATACTGGGCCCAACGTTCCAATGCCTGATAGCCTACCAATTCAGTCTCAGTCTACAAACAAGGTGATAGATTTTGGTACGAAAGGACCTTCCCAGAAAACCCAGTAGCCGCATTTACCCAAGGTAGACAATACATGACTGTTTATGTTTCTTAGACAATGTTTTCGCTCTTTTTCGATTTGATACTTATGCAAAGGTCATATTTGAATTGATCAGCTAAATGTGTTTTTATTGGTACAAAATGCATGTCTCAAAACAATTCAAATAGGGATGTGCAATTAAGTTGTATCAAAAATTATTTGAGCTGGCGTCCATTTGTCCTATCCAACATCGCTACACAATTGTGAGTAACGAGATAAATTGCTTATAGTCTACTGCTCAGCACCGTCACAATTTTAGCGTAAGTAATTAACAATATTATAAAAATATGACGTCACGTTAAAAGTCCTTTCATTACTTTTTTTTCAGCCGAGCTTTCTCAAATCAAAAAGGTTACATACTCAAAGGTATTGTGTTCAGTGATGAATGATATTGGCGTCCCTCATTCCTTCCAACCTCGATTGATGTTGCGATCCAACATTCGTGGGTAAAAACTCTGATTGCTCTCTCTCTCTCTCTCTCTCTCTCTCTCTCTCTCTCTCTCTCAGCACATTATTCAAACAAACCAAAAAATATTTCTAAATATTGTAGAGTACATTAGAAATACTAAATGAGGTTCGCCAAAACTTAAGTCCGATACACTGGTATCTTTCTTATACTACATAACGTGTATCGTATATTTTGACAGAAATTCTCCGTTGTCATGCAAGAAAATACTTAGAAAAAGTGCTCTTGGATTCAAAATAAAGCCATTTGCCCAACAACTCCGAAGGCTAGGCGGGAAAAGAAAAGGAAGCTACAATCCCTTGTCATATTTTTCCTTGAATCCAGGCATGCGCAGTATTATCTATGGGCCTGATAGGTAAATGCTGTAGATTGCAACCTGGTTCTCAAACAGCTCAAATGTTGCACAATTGAATGGAAATCAATATTTATGGAAATAAAAATTCATAAATATATTGCACATCTATTACACTTCTTTTATACAAGCAGCATTAATAAGATTTGTTAATCAAGCAATAAGCCATGGAATTACGATAACATTTAATTAATTATATTTTTTTAATTCAGATATAACAAATTTATGAACAATATACAGTGCCTTATTGATTTGTATAAGATGATATTTGGTTCCATTGTGTGATTTTATATCAAAAGTCTGCAGATAATTAGAATTCAGGAGTAAGGTGTGTGTGTGTGTGTGTGTGTGTGTGTGTGTGTGTGTGTGTGACAAATCAACCTTAAATTTTCTGTTGCTGTCTTGCTGTCTCTTAAAAATTATTCTTAAATCTGTTGTTGAATTATAACTGAATGAAATTGGTAAAATTTATTGGACAATCTCTGTCTTACGTTCACGTTTTAATTACCATGGAAACCATACCTTCGTTCATTCCATTATTACATCATTTTACAAGTAAGCCATACCTTCAATAGTCAATTTTCAAGGTTTTGAGACTTTCCATTTTTTGAATGAGGCTGCCTTTCCCACTTTTAAAAACGATGCTACGTGCCTGGATTACCAAATATACCAAAGGTATACCTTGAAAGTCAATCAATCATTAATTTATCACATATTTTAGAAGCTATCTTTACTTCTAAAAGCCATCTTTCCATGACCACATGATAACATTTTACAGTTAATTTATACCTTCACAGTCAATCTTTTCGTCGCCATCCGTGTCGATCTCCTTGAAAAACAACTGCTTGATTTCCTGGTCGGAGATTTTGGCGATTCAGTATAAATTGCGACACGACTTTATTTTATCAAAAATGACAAAACTGCAAACAAACATTATAATTGTCTTTCTCTGTATTTTCTTCAGTCAAATGTTTTAACCAAAAAGAGTTAATTATATAAACGATGCAAACCAGTTCTTGATAATATAGATTAGTCAGAAACACGCAATAAAAATACAGGAAGCATTGTTTTTAACCTCCATCGTATGTCTTGTATACAAAACTGTTGCTCAAGAACGTAAACGATGCTGTACAGTCCACCTTTGATGATGAAACAGTTTCGGGAGTAGCAAGGTTCAGTCCAACAAGTTTTTCACGAGAGTCTCTGCTCCAGCCGTGGGACAAATTTCCTTAAGTATATAGTTCACTTTTCCCTCCAGTGACCTTGAACTTGCTTGAATGACCTTGGTTCAAAGTCATGACACACCCTCAGGTCATAAGCAATCTTTGTGTGAAGTAAGAAATTCCAATGTTTCTCCATAAGAAAGATATGAACCGGACAAGATTGCACGGACGGACGGACAGACGGACAAGGTGATTCCTATATACCCCCCAATTTTTGTTTGCGGGGGTATAATAAGTGAATTCTTTTTTAAAAAATATAGTGCAAGATCATTGAAACTGTTTCGAGTAACAATTAAAGTGAAAATATTTACGTCGATAGTTCGCAAAAGTTGAAGGATTAAGTCGATGTTGGTGGATTTCTGTCGGCCCGATGTATAACGTGCACACATCATGCCGAAAGTAAAGTCTAGCCAACGGATTGCAGAGCGGAGAGAAGGTCCACCAAATAATTAGCAGCAGTCAAAAGCAAAGAGGGGGCATTCTGTATACAAGGACATTTCGGAGACAGTGGAGAAATCCCCAGAGGTTGGGCATTTGGTGAAAAAAAAAAATCTTGCCCGGTATCAGGTACAGTTCAAAATTTTACTGAACACAATGATATTCCTCAAAATGATTGTTAGCTATAACAACGTTTTAGGTTTAAATGTTTCTCAAGAGTTGAAGAACAAAATATTTAACGGTCAGTACGTAGACTTGGCAAAAATGTTTGTGAATTCCAATGAGCCTCAAAAACAATCACTTGTTATAGCACAGGGCGAAAAACAATCTTTAAGCAAGTCCTTAAAGGTGACTTAAAGGTGGCGTAAAGGTGGCTTAAAGGATATACAATCTTTAAGCCACCTTTAAGTCACCTTTAAGCTGAGCTTATAGGTCCTTAATGTCCAAACTTCTTTAAGTCACCTTTAAGCCATCTTTAAGCCACCTTTAAGCATCTTTAAGTGGCATTTACGCTCCCTTTAAGTTGTCTTTACACCATCTTTAAGTTCCCTTTAAGTCAGGTTTGATCAAGCTGAACAGATTCATCTTGAAAACATATATTAAATGCAAAAGCTCTTTTATAGGGATGGGAGAGGGTGATCCGAGTGATGATATAATTTCCAAGGAAGGGGGGGGTGTTCCAGGCGGTTTTAATTGTCGCTCCATTAAACACAGATCGCTATTAACTAACACCGCTCCAATGGACACAGATTGCCGTTATAAAATTCTTTATAATTTTTTTTGTTTGTTTCATAATTATTGTAAGGGTGAGCGCAGTCTCTGTATATCTAAATCTGCGCATGATATATTAAAGTATGTTTGTTTCCTATTATAAATTAATCGGTGAAATTTCTCTCTCTCTCTCTCTCTTCTCTCTCTCTCTCTCTCTCTCTCTCTCTCTCTCTCTCTCTCTCACTCTCTTAGTTCATTCGGTTATTAAACAAAATAAAAAATGAACCAATAATGCATGATTTAATTTAATCGGTTTAAGATATGTATTTTTTTTTTTCAATTTTAATAATTTCTAGGTCTAATTCTAGATATGCTAGATACATGTTAAAGATGAAAAGACTCTCAACTGCCTTGGTTATATCGGGCGGGATATTACCGCTTTGTTTGTCTAGACATAGTTTTGTTCGTTTGTGTATATCTAATTAGAGTCTATTGTTTGTCCAAGTTAAGAAAACCCCTGGAACTTACACAGAATATACAAGATATACACAACAGGTGTGTCGTGTGCCCAGGTGCACGTCAGGGTTTCTAAAGGCGTTGAAATCTTAGTATGTACGTGTATACGATAAGTCTAGTGAATGAAAGTTTATTTACATTTGTAATTCATTTTCAAAGTATTATTTCCTAGCTGTGAGTTTTAAAAATGTTACGTATACAAATTAAAGATACATGTATGTAAGAGTAAAATCTAGAGGCAAATTAATTAATGTACTGGTGATCATAAATGGGGGTTAATTATTTAAATATATGTATAAGGGTAAATATGTCACATACCCGGCCTGGTACATCATACAATTGTATGTACAAGTATATGCATACATCATTTGCAATTAATTGCCACATGCAGTAAATACGTCACCGGTAATTGGTAATATTGTTTGTTATAGAATTGATAGTTTAAAAATCATGTATACAATTAAACATTTAAACATATATCATTTCATTTATTATCTAGATCTGTTGTAAATGTATAATAATCAATATTATTAAAATTATACATACTGGAACGCCGCCGTGATCATGAAAACCGGGAAATTGCGTAGAACTAATACCCTAGCTAATAGTTTCAATGCATTTAATAAAAGAAATAGTTTCATCTTCTTCCTTGCATTTAATTTCATTTAGCTATGAATTAGATGAACATAGCCTATATCTACTTGGTTAAATTTTATTAACTAAGTACTAGTAAGCCTAACGGTTTCCATTTAGGTATAATATATTTTTTTCACTGAAGACCAAGTTTCGTATTTCATTCTAAATACATGCATGCATTTAATTTATAAATTAGATATAACTGATTGTTACAAACTGAATGGAAGTCAAAATCTGTTCAAGTAAAAAAATTGATTCAATAGCCACTAATTTATAGGATATAAAAACCTCCTACATTATATAAGTTGTCGTGGCGCAGAGGGAGTGAGGTGATGATGGTAAACGAAGGGTCCCGGGTTCAATCCTCCTCTTGGGCGTTTTGAATATTTTTTTTTTTCATTTTATTTTCTAGAACAAAACCGTTTTTAATACCTGTTCTATCATAAAGTTAATACATTTTGTTGGTAAATTAAGCACACTATTGAATTAAAAGATTTTTTAATGGCTTAAAGGTAGCTTAAAGGTGGCTTAAAGAAGTTTGGACATTAAGGACCTATAAGTTGTCCTTAAAGGTAGCTTAAAGGTGGCTTAAAGATAGTCTTTAAGCTGCCTTTAAGCCATCTTTACGCTTTCTTTAAGCCACCTTTAAGCAACACATATAGCTTAAAGGTGGCTTAAAGATCGCCTTTAAGCTACCTTTAAGCACCATTAAGTGATCTTTAAGGAGAACTTAAAGATGGTCATTCATCCTGTGTAGTGAACGGTGAGCTTCAAGCTACGGAAAAAAATGCAAAAAATATTACTAATAATCAACAATGGACAGATGCTTTTATCATATTTGCAAGCATTTATTTGGAGGTTCATCCTACTAAAGCCTTAGATCTCTTGAAATATATGAATGAAGTCTGGTAAGCGGCGGCTAGGTCATCCGGTTTAAGATTTAAAGAGTATGACCAGCAATTACGATTAAAGCTTGCAAAAAACTCATCGGAAGCATGGAGGACAGTTCTGGTTAGTATACATTACACCTATAAGTAGGGCAT
>WFKH01011801.1:60066212-60089977 GCA_016163765.1 Magallana hongkongensis | reverse complement strand
TGGAGGACAGTTCTGGTTAGTATACATTACACCTATAAGTAGGGCATTTCTGGCTGCTGATACATTTACTCAAAACCAGAGTCAGAATAGGAAGGGTTACACATATAATTTTCAGGGATCTTGTTTCAAGTCTTGTTTGCAGTCTACACTTAGTATTAAATCAGTCCCATCTGAAATAACCACAAAATCATGTGTTGACAATTGTATAGGTATCTATAGTTAATAAATTAAATTATCTACACATATTTTGTAAAAGGTCTTAATTTAGTGAGCAAAGTGGGTTTTATCTTATTTTTTTCAAAACAATATTGTGTCTTGTTCTTCTGAATGGTGCTCAAAAATGATATCAAATAAATTATCTGAATCTTGAAACATTATTATCATCAGGAAAACGATAGTTTGTCAATTAAATAATTGCAATATTTAATTTATCTTTCTGTCTTTAAAATAGAATTGTTATAGTAGTGAAAAATGTATTCATTTCAAACGAGAATATTATCTATTGTATTCGGTAAATTCTAATTATTAAATGATTGACTATCAGTTTAGAACTAGTTAAACCAAAATGATTTAATCAATCTACAATTAGTATTATCGGTCTCATCTGAAAAAACTACAAAATCATGGTTTGACGACCGTACAGGTATCTATAGCTAATACATGTACTGTTCTTTGACCTAACACATGGACAATGAATTATTATCAGATACACTGACCTACTTCTGTCTGTGTGTCTTGGTATTGGAACGGATTTTTTTTTTTTTTGTCGGCCGTCAGTTATTTATGAAGCAGGAACACATTGTAAAGTAAATGAAGCTTCACGTACTCATTAATTATGTCAACAATGGCTGGTTCCAAAAACGTTTATATATAGGGCTTATATATTTTCTGAAATTACCACAGCCTATTTGTGTCAAAGAATACATTTTAATATGAAATCAGTTTATTTTTTAACAATTTGATTTTGTTTGAAAACACTCAAATATAGACTTCGATTTCTAAGTGCATTTTTGATATTTTAGAAATAGAAGTAGAAATTAAATAGATCTGTACAAGTTTGAACTCAATTTGAGTTTACAGTACATAGACTATCTTATATAAATAACTAAGCTTTATTTTATTTGTGAAGATAAATGCGGAAACAGAAAACTAATAAAATGACGGTTAAATTTGTTAAGTAATAATTCTAAAATTAATTCCCGAATTAATTTATGTCTTTGATAGACACATTGTAAAACATTTCCCCATCTCTCTCCCCCCCCCCCCCCCCCCAACATGCGTTAAAACCATTTGTACAACATACATGTTTGTTTGTACTAATCTAACGTGCCATTTAAATAACGCAGATGGGGATATAATTGGCAGTAATATGCATTTTAATTTAATTTAAAATTATGCATAACAAGAAGTACTGATCTGCATTTGCAATCATTACACCCTAAATGTAATGCATCTGTCGTGTTAAATTATATGTACAATATACAAGAAGGATCACATAATTTGTACCTTATAGTATGAATTAGGGTTTCTCAATGCTCAGTTTTTAATTTGAAGTGTTTGTAAGATAAATTTTGTGAAATGGGCCATACAAATGAAATATTTTTTAGATCAATTATTTTTTTTTTTATTTTAAAAACTTATACCTTACCCTTTTATTAATGTTTTGTTCAAATGCAAAATCTGCATTGATTTAAAATAAGGGAGTAAAAATTTCATGCTGAAAAATTATCTGGAGATCTTCATTATAGATACTGGTATTATGCATCATACATGTATTTTATAATTAAACTACTTAAAAAAATAATGAATAAAAAAACCAATACATCTTGGCCCACTAAATATTCTCTTCAGAGACGTGGCCTGACATAGTCTCCATTTACTGGATACTGGTTATGCCTGTCCACTTTTCTAAAGACAATAAGACATACGCAGATACAATCAAAATAACACCCCAAAAAATGCAGCTAAAATCTGTCCCCAGATGTTGTGCTTAATTATTCGTCATAATTTATATAAGTACCTCATAGTTCAAACAATATTCATTTACTAGAATGAAAAAAAAAATACATGCAAAAAACATTTTTACTTTGCCTGGCCCTCTGTTTCTAACTGGTTGCTAAAAAAAAAAGCAGCTTTAATTAAAAATATATGGAGATAAATGATATAAAATAAGGTAGAATGATAACATTTGAAAATAGTGCCAGGTGTTTCAAGAGACTTCCAACTGGAAAATCGATAATCTCCATAAGAAATCTGTTTTTCGTTGCGGTGAAAATCTCCGAGTAAAAAGAGATGATTTGTCAGTGAATGATTTCAATTGAAATTTCTTTTAGCAGATATGTCTATTTTTTTATAAAAACCGTCAAAACGTGGTGGAAACGGTAACTTGGGACAGATATATAGTCTAGTATATTAAGGCTTGAAGAAAATTAACAAGCCAGCAATAAGGGTAGGATTAGTGCTTTTGACAGAGCGCTTACCTTTTGACCAATTCTTTTGAGACCTTTTTTAAAACCAGTCTCGTGTGACAATAAAAAGAATTGATTCTTAACTGACTAGCTTAAATCATAGTTAACTAGAAGTCTTATTGGTATAACAGAAGAAAACAGACAAATAGGGTGTTTATATTCTAATTAAGAGTCCAAAACAAAACAAACATTATAACGTTATGTCATCTGCCAGGCCAGAGATGATGAAAGGGTCCAGTAAAAAAAAAATTCTAGCCCTTTTATTGACTTTGCCCTCCACACGGTCAAACCGTAAAACATAGTAAGAAAATCAGGTTTCAACCATTTTCATTCAATAGTATGAAAAATCCCAAGAGTTTTGTTTTTTTGAAACGCCCCTTCTAGCTTGTCAGGTTTCAACACACGGCTAAAAATAAAAATTCTACGGGGATTTTGCCCTACAATAGAAACGACATTACCCGGATAACGCTGAAAAATTTGTGCGAGGTATTCCGAGTGACTTCCGGGCTCTAAGAACCAGTGCGCGGGAAAAAGAACGAGTTAATTTCAGGAAGAAAAATTTTTGACAGCATCACATCATGCTTTCTATAGCTCCCGTAGTGCTATGCCAAAAATGGCTGACATTTATCTTTTGTTTAAGGATCCGTGAGGTTTGTAGACGCGTTTTGATTATCGGACGAGCTTTGATGGGAGCGAGATTTACGTTACGCTTCCGTTCCTTCGTCCCTATTGTGTCGAGATACGTAAACAAAGCAAAAGAAATTTTACTTGTGACGTCACAGTGATCTTGCGCTATATTTCCGCAATAAATTTTCAGGTGGATCAAACATCTGAACTGTTTGATTCGCTATTTCGGTGTATACTGCGATCTTTCGGTTGGTTTATATTTTTAATTTCTTTTTTGACTTAGATAAAGGGATGCTTTATGTATACATGCAAGTAAGTTCAATACTTTATTGTCGTATCGATCCAAGCTAATTTTGCAGACAGTATGTAATATGTTTTACGGTGCGACCGTTGGGGCGAGCGCAGCATATGTTCAAATAATGAATTATGATAAATCAATAAAAATAAAAGTAGCAACGTAACGTAAATGAATTTGAATGCAAAATAAAATAAAACATACCTATTTTTCTTAGTAAAGTTTCATTATTCTTAATTTATAAGATTTTTTATTTATTTATAAGTAGAATTTATCTCGGATACAATGTTGTTGAATAATAAAGATTTTAACATAATGCAGTTTATTTCCTCTTTTCTTGCAGCAGACATTTTTCTTAAACTTACATAAAAAAAAATTGACTTATCATAGAGTTGGCCCCCCCCCCCCCCCCCCTTTGGGAGCATGTTATAAGTAATAAATGGAAGTGAAAAGTGAAAATAAAGATACCATTGAACAGCTAAAGAGCTAAAGGCATACTACGCACTCCCCATTCCTCACCCCGGATTAGAATTTTCAAGATTTTGAGAATTATCTTTTTTTTTTCTTTTCGCTTGTGAAGATTTTTTGAATGAGGCCGCCCCCCCCCCCTTTTAAAAAAACGTTCCTGGAAATTACCGTAAATATAGTGAATAAAATAAATGTGAGCAAACCGCACGGAACCGTATACTAGTATTGCGTCGTGAAAGGTCAGCCATTTTTGGCATAGCACTAGGGGAGCTGGAAAGGAATTGCCGGGATGCTGCCAAAAAAATTTTTTTTTGATGAATCTGTAGGTAACTTTAGCTCTTTCTTTTTCCCGCTCGCTATTATTTGCATAAAATAAGCGTAGTCATGAAACAATATATATCTTCTTTTAAAATAGCAATGAAATGCATGCCATGATGTTTATATGATATTTGTGAAAAAAAAATAATTAATGCTATATATGGGTGTAGCAGGCAGGAATCAAGAAAATGATTTTACCGGGGGTGGGGGGGGGGTCAACTTTGCCTTTTTCACCCGAATATTTTCTTTTTAAGAAAAAGAATCCCCTTAAATTTTTTGCCAGATGCAGAATGCTAATACAGCCGAAGGAATAAGGCTCTTTACTAATCTTATGTATCTAATTTCTTAGAAACTAATGAATTAATTTGGACATCCCCTTCTTTGATCATAACCAAGGCAAAGGACCGATGCAAAAAAATAATTATGGAAACAAAAGATCGAAGAATTTAACTATTAGTGATTTGCATAACTTACACATTTGCCTTAGTGCAAATAAAAAATAGCAATGATATACTGCTTGCAGGTGTCGTTATAATTGAATTGTAATAAATATTTGATTTAAAAATGGTTTAAGTTTTCAAATGTGTATCATATTGGGCAGATGTGCAAAAAAGGACGTGTAAAATGTCAATTGTTTACTTGATATTTTCAAACGGTCAAACACCTAAAGGTGTGAACCCTTCACACCTGCAAGGTGGTGTGTGTACATCACACCTGGGTCGTGTCATTGTTTAATTAATGACACCAAACAGCTTCATTTCCTGTTTATATAAGGTCGCCCTGAAAAATTAAAGTTAAATGAAAAAACAGTTTTAAATTTAATTAAAGTAATTGTAATTCATTTGTGATGACCAAGCGAAATGTACTTGCACATATTTCTATCGACCAAGTGTATTTTCATGTACACTCTGTGCTGTATATTTACGAACTCCCTTCGGGTAAGTACTCCTTTGAACGAATTACAAAATAATATCCCTTATTTTGTAACAAAATACTCGAAATTAAAAAGATAGAAATGAAATATATACCCCGGACCTTTTATGTTAGGCGGACCTTTTCTTATACGGGCCGGACACTTTTAGAGCAAAGGCGGACCTTAGATGTTAACATTAAAGGTCCGCGCGGACCATTTTACGGGGCGGTACTTTAATTATACGACACCGGTCATATCCGACTCGTTTCTTACATGTCTGTCTGTTGAATTGTTTTAATGTTGCAATCGTTGAGTCTTGTCCAATAAATTCGGAATCCTGCATCAATTGGCTTTTATTTCTCTGGAATTGTATTTTGGTGGACCTTCGGGAATACGGCACACCTACTCTTTGCTTTTACCTTACCGCCCACAGCGCGCCTCAACCTTATATATCTTGTACCTTCTACGCCAACATTCCCTCACCCCGTTCGTACTGCACATGACGGATGCAGTTCTCTACGCGGTCACACAGTGATATGCAATGAATCCAATTCAATCGCTAAGAAAGATCGTTACACATTGTTTGGCTATATTGTACACTTACGGAGGCTTGATGGTCAATAAATTAACCATCAGATCTACCTAAAATCCAGGTATTTTACATTTTAAATTTTGGTATTTTCCTACATTTTTATATGGAGCTCTTCTTCTAAAGGAGATCAATACAGTCTAAAAATGGCCACGACCATCGAGCCCTCTTAAAATTTAAACTGATTCTTAACGGTTCAGTTTGCATCTAGACACATATTTCCTTCTGAGGTATCACAGCGCCCAGCCAATAGGGAACCAGCAAATTTATTTAAGAATTACTGTCACTGTAGTTTTTTTCAGTCAGACGCTCTGGTCGGAGAAGTTACAGATGCAAACCAATTCTTGAAAACAAATATAACATTTCAAATTTGTGTTTTGTCAAAAATAAATGTCAAAAATGAAGGGAGCGCCGACTGTTACGTTCTTTGTATGTTTAGTATACGAAACTCTCGCCCAGGGAAACATCGATGCTATTGTAAACGATGCTGTGCAGTCTGCATTATTTGGGGGAAGACCAGCCCCGGGCGTGGCAGGGTTCGGTTCGGCAGGTTTCATAGGAGCTGGCAGGGCACTAGACATTGAACGAATTCCAGCAGGTACGTTTTTAGATTTTTCCCGTCACTTTTCAATTCAAATAGGTAAAGTAAAGGCCAATATTATGAGTTTTAAATTATTTTTTAGTGAAGAGTTTCATTAAGAAATTAATTAAGTTTTTATTTAAATCGTTTTTTTAATAAATTAAGTCTGATTGTAAATGATTTTAAACATATCGACAATATTCATTAGAGGAAACATGTATATATTATTACGAAAACATTTTGCTTCAATCAAAGCCTTTTTAAACTTTTTCTTCAAAATAATTAATATGTGGTTTAAAATATTAACAAAAAGGTGTATAAATCATCAGAGTTCTTTTATTGAAATAGTATATAAAAGAGTAAAAAGTCGTTATTTTAGAAACAGTTAAAATATGTCAAAATGAATTCATAAAAAGTTTTATTAAGTTTTGATATTCATAATTATGTTAGATGAATTAAAGGGCGTTTTTGAAATCCTCAAAATCTCTTCATTTTTTGTCCGCACTGCGAAGATAAAGGATCGTTTGTTTCCAATTCTTTGATAGCAACATATTCCATTATATATAAAACATAGTTTATCTATTATCAGTATTTTAAGTCTTAGGCGTGGATCTAGAGGGGGGTCAGGGGGTCTGGACCTCACCCCCTGGAAAATTCAAATTTCTAAATTTTACATAGTAAAATTACCGAAAACAGGTATCGGTCACTCTGACCTTGACAGCATATGCCTTGAAGCTATTTCAAGATCCTTGTCGGAAAATCCTTGTTGCAAAATCTTGATTTCTTTGAAGTGACAAACATGTTTATGGTTCATAAAATGCTATTCATACATTTCTTGTAAAAGCTATTTAAAAGCTCTATGGATCAAATTTACTGACAATGTAATATTCTTGACGTCCAAAAAATGGTTTGCTATTGGATGTCTTTTTCCTGAACCGTTTTTGAGACACTACGCATATATATGTATAGAGATTAAATGAGTCTGCTTCATTTTCCGAAAATATTTTTTGGCATTTATGGTCATTGATGATAACTTATAGTATACTGTGCTCTGAATTCTGAATATAAATATACATGTGGTCTTTCTACAGTAATTGATCGTTTATGTTTTCATCAGGAAACACAAAAGTTGACAGGTCATGTACGTTGTAACGATATACATATCTGAATTTGATTTACGTGACGTGTAATTAAATTCAGCGTCTACATAACAAATTTCAGCATCATTCCTAGAAAAAAAAATTCTGATTTACTGTCAAATTTTTACAGCTAGTATAATATATGAATGGATTGTTTATAACTAAAATATAAAGAAATACAGGTAAGTATAGGAGAACTTTGATGTTAATATTATGAAAATGAGTAATCTTATGAAACAAAATCTCATTGAAAATTTTAACGCATATCATAGAACTAACGTTTTGGAAACTCCTACAATTCTACACAGTGCAATTAGAATTCGGTAACACTGTTTTATATCAATATGTTAGAATGAGTGTAGAATCAATTTGCAACAAGTTGTGCTCACAGTTAATCCCATTTTATATTTAATTAAATCGGCATGATCCCTCTAACTTGAATTTATAGATCGAATGTCCGGAGGTGGTATAGCCCCTAGACCGGTGGGTGGACAGGGGTCAGGAGCCGCACGTGCCCTAGCCAGGTTCTCTCAGAGTAACGCCCCTGAAACTAATGCTCTTCTCAGCGACCGGTCAGAAAGGGCCTCTCAAGCGTCCAGGACCATAGCAGCTAAGTCCGTATCTTTAAAATTTAGCAAATTGTTATGTGTTGTATTATTTGTAAAGAAAAGAAGGAAAATTCTGTCTTTTTTAATTTGTATGGCGATCTATATAATCATACATTTGGAACTTAAATTTAATACAATTGCTATTTCCATGCATAAATAAAGTAGCAAAGAAATTCTGTAGCAGTTACAAAAATGATACATCAATGCTAAAGCAGATGAGTATATTATATTGCTTAAGGATCTGGGAGTTTTATAAAATATTGTTAAATCAGCCCGAAGATTATACAAAATGGCTAAAACATAAAATATTTAAGCAAAAATTGTTGTCACTGTTCAGGTACTGCTTAGAAAAAGAGCATTTTTCTAGCTAAACGTACTGATTTGAGTATACAGTAATAAATATTTTTAGATAATAGGTATTTCTACGGCAATTTTGCTCATATTTTTAAGGACACCTGATTATAAATTAATCTGTTCGAAAGTAATACGTTAATATGGGATGTTTCTTTCTTCTTTTTTGTATTTTAATTTTACTCTAACTACTAATATTAAAATTGCATGTGTTTTTAATTTTATTAAGCCCTTTAGTTAGGAGTTTCCAAAGAGCTGTATCGGATCCGGAGATTCTAGAAAGTTTTGAGAGAGCGTTCGAACCATACTGTTACGAGATGCCGCACTGTGACTTCAGCGACCCCTACCGACGAACCGACGGACAATGTAACAACCCGATCAATCCTCTCCTGGGATCCTCCTTCACTCCTCAACAGCGAGTCCTACCGAATGCTTACGATAATCGTGCGTATGAATTCCTATTATTTGCATTTTTCTTAGTTATACACTCGATTAAATTTACTTCTGAAAAAATCATATATTATAAGCTTATATTATTCAAAACTTTTTCAACCCATCTCGCTAAAATTGACTGCTTCTTACGCTTTCTCAACAGTGATAGATTCCCCCCGTACACGGTCTGTGTACAACTCCCCCCTGCCCAGTGCCCGGACCGTCAGTAACAGGGTCTTCCAGTGGACCTTCGGGGGCATGACTCCGGTCAGTGCCAGGTTCTCCACATTCCTCACTCACCACGGACAGTTCATTGACCACGACGTCATCTCCACGCCCTCAGAAACACGTAGGACCATTCACCCCACCCCCGAAAAAGAGTGGTGGTGATTGCTAGAAACCACATTAAAACGAACTATACTAATATCTTGTGTGTGTGTGTGTGTGTATATATATATATATATATATATATATATATATATATATATATATATATATATATAATTGGTGTGCGTTAAGTACACGAGCATTGATATGAACTTCCTTGATATTTTGCATATTTTACTTTCAGTCCCGACAAATAAACCTATTCTTGACTGTTGCGATCCTATTGGGTAAGTAGTTTCACATTTTGTTAATATATATTTTTTAATTACATTTTTATTCCATTTCTGTCAACTTAAGGATTTGTTGTAGTAAGAGTAAAATAATGGAAATGTGTTCCTATTTGTTTCAAAACTTGCATGGTACATTGTTGGAAGGATGTTTGACACGGTACACGGTATAAACTAATAAACTCATATTGTACAAACCAGATTGCATGGGTTATTTTTAATGTCTCTATTGCTCTGAATTATTTTGTTTACTAAGATTTCTTTTTTCTTAAATCATGTTGTTGTCACTTGTTTTTTAACCATCTATTTGAAAAAAAAAAGCTTCTACAAATAATAATGTTGAGTTTCATAATTATATTGAAACATATAAATTTCATAGCTTTAACATTCTAAATATTTTTCCCTTAAGTTATAGACATGCATTGTTAAAATTCTGCAGCATTTTTTTTTTTACGGTTATAGCTTACGACTCAATCCTAATCAAAATTATTAGTGCGTGAATTATAATTTTAATTCTATACATGTTAATATTTGCACAAGCATTTAAGTCCTTAATCAATTATGTTTAATTTATTGTGTCCTGCTTATTACATTTAATTAAAACACTAAACATGTTCATCTTGATCCAATAGACCTATTTGCAATGCATATTATCGATGAATGCAATAGTTAAGTGATTCTTTTTTCTTTTCAGGGGTTCCATGAAACCTGAGGCCTGCTTCATCATCCCTGTTAACATAGAGGAACCAGACCCCCATTTCCCCCCGTATCAGAAATGTATGCACTTTGTTCGTCACACCGGAGCACCGCCCCTGAGATGTCAAAATGGTGAGTATTTTTCCTGTTGCTGCCTTAAACTTACGAATAGAAATAACATGAAAACGAAATGGTTTTAATACATATACGACTTCGCAATGGAATTATTCCTGATTTTAAACTAGACCGTTTCCAGGTCTGTCCGAAGATAAATGCAAAAACAAGTGAAAAGTAAATCCTGGAAGAAATAAAATAGAAAATTAAAAATGTTTTCTGAGGAACTTAAATGATAATTGTGATTGGCACATAACTTTATTTATCACGGACAATTTCAACAGGTGTGCGGGAACAGATTAACGAGAGGACTTCGTTTGTAGACGGTTCTATGATCTATGGATCTGATGTAGAGCGGGAAAATCAGCTGAGAGAAAAATGTGAGTACAACTTGTAAATGATAGAATTAAAACATTATAATGAAAACACAATCATTTTACATTTTGTTTTTAGCTAATGGAAGGCTTGCCGAGCACGTTGAAAATCTTCTGCCCCCGCATCCGCAGGGCTGTCCGGCAGAAATCCAGGCAACGCGCGACTGCTTCGTTGCAGGTACAGATAGATGAAGGGCTTGTTTGTAATGTTCTACTCTGGGAAGGGTTTATGGTTAGACCCATTTCAATATTTTATGTCTGTTTTAAACAACACGACCACATGGCATAAACGAAATAGTGTTATGCTTTGTTAAATCGTAGATTGATGTATTGATGTAGTTAATTATGGTTTATCACATCACTATTTCAACGATACTATTTATACTTTTTGTTTATTCATTCAAATTTTTACTTTTTTAAGGCAAGAACTTGTTTTTATGCGACATATATATCCTTTTTCAAAGGAGACCATAGACAGAGTGAAACGCCGACTTTAACTGTACCTCACATCACGTGGTTAAGACGTCACAACTTGATTGCTGACGCATTAAGGAACGCGACAGGTATAACAAACGATGAAACACTATTCCAGGAGACCAAAAGGGTAGTTATTGCGGAACTCCAACACGTAACTTATAATGAATTTTTACCAGCTCTTCTGGGTGACAAAAATATAAATGTTTTTAATCTTCGATCCCGGCGATCCGGCCATGTTGACAATTACAATCCTTTCATTGACCCCAGGACCATTAATGCGTTTGGTGTGGCGGCGTATCGAATGGGTCACAGTTTGGTCCGAAATACCGTCGGACATCTTGGAAAAGGAAGGCCTATGACCTTTCCTGTACACAAACATTTTGAAGTCCCCGATTTGATGTATGAAGGTGGTTATGAGCGTATGGCTCGATGGATGTCAAGGGAACCTAAGTCCAGGTCCGATCGATTTCTAGTAGATGGAATCAGAAATAGGCTGTTCGAAAATTTCAATTTTATGGGACCTTCAGTAGAAACGCCTTCCTTAGATTTGGGAGCTCTTAATGTTCAGAGGGGTCGAGAACATGGTATTCCGTCCTATAATGCCTACCGACAGTTCTGTGGACTCCCAAGAGCCAACTTCTTTACAGTTACGCATGGTGGGTTAGTCAACCACAGTCCACAATCAGCGAACGCACTTCAGCAAGCATATAGGTAGATATACTAATACTAACTATACATGTATTACTTTAGGGTAAAGCCAGACTTTAACAAATTTTAGAAATATTTTATTTAATGGATTGCAATACGCACTAAAATACATCATATTGAATCGATGAAGATCGGAAAATATGTTTACAGTGTGACCGTTAGGACAAGCACAGCAGGAACTATACATACAATCCGTACTACTGTCAACCAGTTCCCATCCAAAAACGTCATTGATTTCTCTCAGATGCTCCTTATCTGACCCATAAAAGAGTACTAACTTTGTATCATCCGATGGGTTGGGGTATAAACACAAAAAATAAGGTACACGTTACCTTTTTTCAGGTATAAAAATACAGATGCTTGATCCTCCTCTACATTTAACGCGGGAAATATAGCGCGACGTCATAGAAAACTCGTTTTGCTTTGTTTACGTCAACTTTTATCTATTTTAGTTCTCTAGGTTATAACCAAAGCCTTTGCGATGCTCATAAATCTGAATGAAGTGTAAATTCTGAGTGAAAGGTCAGCTGCACTCACTGTTATAAGTAATTAAGTAAAAAATAAAATAATTTCCAGAAAAATACAACAGAGGACATAAATAAACTGATGTTGAAACGACATTCAAAAACATTATGAAATGTCCGTTTTTCATTTTCCAAAATCTCAATTACAACTTTCAATGTTTTCTTTAAAAACACATGATTGTGCTTCAGAAACACATTAAGCTTGCAAAAACATATTCAATACAATTGCCCATGTAGATTCTGCATTAAAATTTCTTGTACAAGTATGCATGTGCCGCAACTTAAATTTGATAATTTTAAAACGTGTCACTTATGTAAATTTTACAAATAAGAAGAATACATCATACAATTCATAAAACATTTCGAAATATGGGTCGTAAAAGAAGCAGTTAAACCTGTCACTACAACCCCGGTTTTTTGTTGGGGTATTTTTTTTTTTTTTTTTTTTTTTTTTTTTGGACAAAGGTTTTTTGTTCTTTTTCGTGTCTGCCTTTCCATTAAAATATGCAAACTAAAGCACTACTGCAATAGAACATGCATATTTATATATATTTTAAAATTATAACCAATCTCAGATCATATCTTCTCGCTAACTAAAGTAAAACCCGAAGTTTATAATCAGTATATAATACAGGATATGTAAAAACAGGATATTATGCAACCTGTGAATATAGATCGCATCTACAGAATAACACCATTTGATTTTTATACGTAAAATAAACACCAGTTTGTTGGGTTTTTCCTGCCAGACATTTTAGATTATTCACATTACACAAAGTTACCATATACATGTACTTGGTCAAAAAAACTGGCCTCCATTGAGCCCTCATATATTACATCAAGGAAACAAGTTCTTTATAACGCTCATATGCAGTTTTAATTGTTTTAATGACCTTATAGCGTGCTTCCTTTAAAACTCGAATATCTGATTCTGTCGTTGATTATTCATTCTTTTTGTTACAAGTATTACATGTATCTTCAGACATCCTGACGACATCGATTTGTTTGCTGGTGGTATGTCTGAAACACCTGATAAAGGCAGTATACTGGGCCCAACGTTCCAATGTCTGATAGCCTACCAATTCAGTCTCTACAAACATGGCGACAGATTTTGGTACGAAAGGACCTTCCCAGAAAACCCAATAGCCGCATTTACCCGAGGTAAATTAAACATTTAAGAAATAAACAGCATGTTAAAACTTGGTTGTCACGTGATCAAATCATGTGAAGTCCGAAGGGCTTCTCGGAAGATTTGATCACTTACTAACTAAGTGTGAACTTTTTAACACTGCTGTTTATTAGTGATATTTACGTTTGAGAAAGGCAAGTCGTTCAGAATCATTAAATAACCGTGTTTTATGTTTACAATCATTGAGGTAATCATTGTGTCGTCATTAAAAAGTTCACACAAAAATAGACGTTTTTGATAATCTATAGGTTTATATAGGGAAACATATTTGTAAATGTAAACATGACTGTATAAACTCAAACAATATTTTTCTGATCTCTGTTGTTTTGGGATTTCGTCAAAGGTAATAGCGAATCAACAAAAGAGCTTTTACAGAGTAACTGGTACAGAAAACATTTATTTTTTTTACTTGAAATCCAACCTTAATAATGATAAATGAAAATTAAAATTACTTTCAGAACTATGATTAATTTTCTTTCAGCCGAGCTTGCTGAAATCAAAAAGACTACATACTCAAAGATACTGTGTTCAGTAATGAATAATATTGGCGTCTCTCATTCCTTCCAACCTCGTTTGATGTTGCGATCCAACATTCGGGGGTAAAACATCTCTCTCTCTCTCTCTCTCTCTCTCTCTCTCTCTCTCTCTCAAACACAAATATGCAGACACATAATAAAATAGATAATTAAAAAAACTTCCAGATATCAAAAATTCTTACAAAGAGGAGAGTGATTTGAACAGACTACTTGGAGCGCAGCATGACTTATCTCTAATCAACTTGTATCTTAATTATGCTACATAAAGTGTATCTTATATTTTGACAGAAATTCTCCGATCTCATGCAAGAAAATACTTAGAAAAAGTACTCTTGGATTCAATATAAAGCCATTTGCCCGACAACTCCGAACGCTTGGCGGGAAACGAAAAGGAACCTACAGTCCCTTGTTCTACTTCCCATTGAATCCAGGCATGCGCAGTATTATCCGTGGGCCTGCTCATTAAATCCTGTAGATGTGCTGCCATTCAGTCCAACCTGGTTTTCAAGCAGCTCACAATTTGCATCACAGTTAAATAAAAGTTTTTCTACTATCCGTCAGACGGAAATGAAGAAAATTTCATTAAACGGGTTTTTTATTATGCAGAAATAAAAAAAGAGAATAAGAAAGACCTACTTTTTACTATACAAGTACAATCGTTGAAAGAATATCAGATCTCTGTTTTATTTTAATGCATATCCTTCTCTTTAAAACAAAGAAGTATTAATGAGACATGATGATATAACAATAATAAGCACTTCAATAACAAAAATAAACTTTACACGATATATAACAAGTTCACGAACAATATACAGTGCCTCGCTGAATTGTATATTGTTTTTCAGATGATAGTTGGTTTCATGGCGTTGTGATTTTATATCAAAATACTGTAGAACATAGATCAGATTCGATGAATTCTAAAACAAAAATAAGAAAATATCAATAGAAAAATTAGATTCCAGGAAGTGTAAGCTGGTAAGTGTTTCATAAATTCGTCATTCTCTATAACAAAAGTGCTTAATAAATTTGTCATTCTCTGTAAAATTATTCTGAAATCTGTTATGAAATCATAAATGAATCAAATTGGTTGAATTGATTGGAAGACCTGTCTAACCTTCACCTTATCGCCACTGGAAGCCATACATGTACCTTCAAGTCATTTGTTTTCATTATCCCCTCATTAAACAAGTAAGTCATGCCAATATTTTCCTGTTCATCACATGTTTACAAACCAGTAAATATTTCCATGATCACATTTTACAGTTAATTCTAACCTTCATAATCTTTCTTTGATTAACACTTTACAGGTAGCCATACCTTTATAGCCCATATTTCCCCCTTTGCCTTATTTTTACAGTAATTCACAGTTCACAGATATGTACCTTAACTTGACAGTAAATTCATACCTTCATGGTCAATCATTCCCTGATCACATTTTTACAATTAATACGTACCTTCATAGTCAATCTTTCCGTCGCCGTCCGTGTCGATCTCCTTAAAGAACTGCTCGATTTCCTCGTCGGATATCCCCGAATTGTTGTGACTTAGAATGGTCTTGAGTTCCCTCAGGGTCAGAAATCCGTCGTTGTCCTTGTCGATATACCTGAAGGCCGCCTTCATCCTCTCCTTCTCTAGATCCACCTCCTTGTAATTTTCTTGCATTATCTTCAGGTATTCCTTGAAGCTGATAAAACCGTCATCTAAAAAATTGAAAGGTGCAAGCGAATTTACATAAAGATTCATTCTATTCTAACTGAAAAATCATCATTAACACCAAAAAATCCGATCATTTCAATACTACAATTATTTAGATAAGGTAACGCATTTTGTTCTAAATCATAACAACCCTTTGTACATTACAAAATCACTAATGAAGAAATGTTTTGGGCAAAAGAACACATTAATTGAAATATTTATGTTGATTTCTTTTGCAAAAATTAATGGTTATTTTATAGAAACGTTGGCGTTTGCGGGTAGCTAGTGAAGTAAACAAAAATACGAAAACAATCATCATTACACTCATTAGATCTTTCATCGTAGAAAGCGCCGCCTCAGTGAATACAAAAACTAATGGAATTCAAAGTGTTGTTTCAGTTACGATCTATTGATTTTTTAATGTACGGTTCACACCAGTTCAAAACACTATTAATTAAACGTCCTCAAAACGAAAACTATTACCCCTCCGTAATTGACGCGGGTAATAATTTAGGGGTGGAGTACGGCAATCATATTCTTCATACATTATTACGGGCCTCTCAAACTCTGACAATAGGAAACGCGTTTTACCTGTAATTAACTGTCAGATTCCTTTATCAAATTTTGGATACCTTCAGGTATTTCACTCTATGATGATTTAAGCTCATCTTCTTCTGGTAACGTTATCATAATGACATAAATCTGTCAGCAGACACCAAGAAATTGGTCAACGGTAATTTGTTTCAGGCTCAATACAAAGGGCACACATTAAATTGAATTATAACGCCTAAATAACTATGTTATTGCATTTCTGGTCCATCCCATTTTTGTTTCGAGGTTCTTTTTATTTATTTTTTTCTTGGAGGGGTGTGAATGTTTGTTTCTTTTATTTTTATTATTTTTATGTAAAACGTAAACCATTTTTTCCTGTTATTATGAGAATTTTCTCCTGTCATTTGGCCTTTGTCTTTAAAACAAGCTCCCATATGTTGTGCAAAATAATCTTTTGATTAATTATACTGATTGGTTGAAAAGTTCAGTTAAATTAATATATTTCATCAAATAGATTAAAAGATAACATAAGTTCAGTAATTTAAGGATCTTATAACCACAATTAAGTATATTTATTTACTAATACTAATACCAGGCACCAGGGGCTTCCAATCCTCTTTCTGTGTCTGTGTGGTCGATTTAACAGAAGTGCACATTCTGTGCAAGTTCACGTGCTCTTTGAGTCTATTGAGTCTATATATACTACATAGAAAGTTGATTAATGCAAATCATAAAAGTGAACATATTAAACATGTCCATTTTTTTTAAGTGTCAATTATTTTAGTCCACATCCTTATTTCAAGCATATTCATTGATTATGGGTTAGAATGAATCTGAATCTGAATATTTCTTTCTCTTTTCGAATACAACATATAAAATACAGTTCTGAATTTCAAATATCAAAGCATTAGAGGTTTGGTTTATGTTCATCCCTTTTATTCTGTACGGAAGCTAATTATATAAAGTGTATACCATTCTTGACAGAATATTCCATAGATAAACTCCTGTTATCACAATGATACTACGCACACAACGAGATTTTAGAAAAAACAGGAAAACGAATAAAAACGATGCTTTCCTATAAAAATAGAAAGGTCAATACCGACTGATAAGGAACAAAGGAATGCCGTCCGAGGATTATGCTGTGAAAGTGCCTGACTAATAATTGGAAATTAATTTGGGATATTTTATAACCAATCGGATTGACAATTGGTCCTAAATCAAATAAAGATAATAAAAGGCTCCCCACCACAGTGTGCTGATTTCACGTAATATTTAAGCCGCTACTCTCTACTAAATAATTGCAACTTTCACGTACTATTTTTGTCCACGTCTTTCATCATGGCGTCGAT
Source organism: Magallana hongkongensis (assembly GCA_016163765.1). Classification (NCBI taxonomy): domain Eukaryota; kingdom Metazoa; phylum Mollusca; class Bivalvia; order Ostreida; family Ostreidae; genus Magallana; species Magallana hongkongensis. Next base: position 60,072,358 of record WFKH01011801.1, on the reverse strand, counting down.
ATCCTTGTCCGTCGGGTTCATTCCCAATACGGCCGCCGCCTTCATCAACTCACGCCGAGACAACCTCCCATCCCCATTCAAGTCTATCTTGTGAAAGGACTCTTTTATTTCTAAGATGATAAAAAAAATAAAATATACAGTATCTTCAATAATTGACTGAATAATCATGACTAAAATTTTTCTATCGGCAAAGAATATTATGTATCGTGCTACCAAAGGCCAAAAGGTTATTATATAGTAGACAAACTAGCTTACCAAATTTCCGGGATTTCAGGATTTGATTGTTTACAAATGTTTACGGAGCTTGCTAAGATACAAAATTCTTCAAAATTAATTTTTTTTCCCTCTGACTCTTCGACCGCTCATTTGCTAAGGTGCAAAAACTTTTAGGGTTTTTTTTCTTCTAAACTTGGCCTATTTTCGATGAATTCACCCCAATAGGAAAAAAAATGCAAGATTGTTTTTACTAATATTAAACTTTGCCTAATTTCGATCTATATCTACTCGTTCGCTAAGGTATATAAATGTTCAGGATTATGATATTTTTTCCCTACCTTCAAACTGCTCGTCCGTCAGGTCGTTTGGAATGACCACAGTCTCGTGGGCCGAGATTTGACTGACTCTTCTCGCCATTACCGCCAAGCCAGAACAGCTACCTTAAACGTCTTTACACTGAAGTAATGATCCAATATCACTCAGTCTGGCAGAGTTGACAATCATCTAACGCTTCAGGGGTACCGATAGATGCAAGAACTACACATCGATCTACAGTGATAAGAAGCTGTGTAGTCCCGATATAGTCCCAAGACAAACAGCAACCAGTAAGGTCCAGATCATTTAGAGAAATAAGCAGTAACCGTGTGAGCAAGACGACACGGTTAATCCATATGGAAGTCAATGAAATGCGGTCATTTTGATGATGAAAAATAAGTGATTTTCTACATCAAAACAAAAAGATCTGAGAACGTTTACCAATTTGTTCGATACCTGGATGCCGTGAATATCTTTGATGGATCATTGAGTATATCGGAAACAAACAACCATTCGCACGCCATAACTGGAGACTGGCGTACGTTATTAATGTAACAATAGCAATGACGTCAAATAAACTCAAAGAAATAATTGAAAATCGATCATCATTTTAAAAAAAAATCTTAATGTGCATACGTGTTTGTTGCTAAAATTATAAATTGGTTTCAACCGAGTAATTTTCATAAAATAACTTGGGTAAAACTTTGCACTAAAGGCAATTTCTTTTATGAAAAGATCAAACCAATTTTTTTAACGTTAGTGTTATCATTGTCATTGCATTAACGCTTCTATATATAACGTGAATAGCTGTCTGTGTATGTACGTACCTGCTCGTCATGTATCAATCCAAGAACACGGAATGTTATACGTCTATGCGGACTTAAGCCAAACTAAATGATTTCTTACCCTTGATTTAGTATTTATAAACAAAATTAAGTCAGCCATACACACTTTAGAGATTAACTGCTTAACTTTACGTTTTTAAGTCCTTAACAAGTTTGTTATTCAAACGTTTTGTTTAAAGATGTGTTAATGTTTCTAATCTTAGTAATAGAGCATAGTTTATTGGTTCCCTCTTATATTCATAAAAATAATAGCAGTTGTAGGCCATTCCTATGTAATATATGTTAATTCTGATAATGATTATGATTACAGAATTTATTATCTTCCTATAAAAAACCAATTAACTTTATACAGCTTAATTATAAAGCTTTATTGATATGAAAAAGCGATTGAAACAATGAATAACTCAGTCTTTTATTTGTAGCAAAAATATATTTTCAAAGATTATTAGAAGAAATAGACTATGTACAGCCGATGTTGACTTTACTTCACTGGATAAAAATACATCTAGCTTCAGCTGAGATATAAACTTGAGAAAATGATGTACGGGTTATCATACTGCTCCCAGTCTCAACCGTTGGTCCTCACTCAGTCTTACTTGTAATACTGTAGTTCTACGGAAATTTCGGGCTATTTTATAGATACAGCTCCCTGCATTTTGAACTTGTTGCTCTAATTTTCGAACAAAGCATGGGAGAGAGAAATAGATTTTAAAAAAACTTACGACATTTTGCTAATTGTTCTACCTGTTAATGCTCAAAACCTTCACAGACACGGAAAGTGAAGTTTAATAAAAAATTTTGCCAACCGAAAATCGTCATTTTAACTGTAAAACACAATCACTTCAATGGTTTTGATGATGGTGTTTAGAGACTTTCTGAAGCAATTAAAGATGTATGATCGCTACGAAAATGACTTAAGAAATATTTCCAATGGATGTTTAAGGAAACTGGGGACACACGGCAACTATAAGTGCAGGTACATTACTGCTACGGTCTGTCATCTAACCGAACTTTTCCTTAAAGCCAACTTTCTTTAACTACATCTGGCTCTCCATTATCTTTGGGCCAAAACGATATTATAAAAGACATTTTTTATGAAAAAAAATTCGTTCATAATACTAACCTTTCATAAATGTGTATTAAGGATACGTAATTAACTTTCATTTCTATTCATATGTTGATCAATCATTATTAAAAAAAATTGTTCTTCTCAAAAATAATTTTGATTTTTGATATTTCTTTACATACACATGTAAATTGTGATATAAACGTATGGTTTTTTGTAGGTGCTTATTTAATTGCTTCCAATTTCTTAAGCTAAACGATGGAAGTCCACAGGCGCTCTTATTTAAATCTGTATATTAAAGATATTCATCCGATTACTATTACTATATCAAATCATGAGAGATCAATTTTGTCCAATTCAGATGTGGAATTCTACCGATTCGGATTGAAACTCTACGTTTCCGCAGTAAACGAATAAGTGACCGTCTTTGTATAATCTGTTCAGAACAGTGTATTGAAGATGAAAAACATTTTCTTTTATATTGCACTTTGTAAACTGCTAGATTAATAAACTCTGCCTACCAACTCAGAAAAAAAAACTATACAAAAGTTAATGTGTTCAAATTTTGTATATCAAAAATGTAATTTGTCAATATCCATAAGGTAACATAATATAGATTTGAAATTAAATTAAAGCGCAAATTACTGTTCTGAAGTGAAATCATAGGTTAAATTTTACTTAGAAAACATAATATCATTCTCAAAACGCGTCCCTTTCCTGGACAGAATTATCAAATAGTCTTTGCCTAACTCCAGAAAAAGATTTTATTTTTAACTTGTAAATACTATTCAAACTTAATTTAAATAAAGGAAGTCAAATACACTAAATAAATGCATTCCTAATATCATTGAGGAAATTTTTTTCTACGGAAATTATTATTTTCCCTTACAAAATATTAATCTATAAAGATATTTATATCCCACCTGTTTAGGTGAGATGTAACTTAGTTTTAAATTCTTTAAGCAATGGCCTATCATGTGTCGTTTAACTACTAAACCTTAGACGTGCAAAAAATGCAATATTGGCATTATTATGCGGTACTGTGTTAAGGTTGTATGGATGACAGATTAAGATAAGAAAATCAGTCAAGCATAACTCGTTACACATGTAACGCATTTTTTTATCCGTTTATCACATCATTTAGTTCACAATTATTAATAAGTGAAGATCGTTTAAATGAAAGTACATGAATTTGGCTACAAATGTATAGACAACATTGCTTATTTTGAATAATGAAAAAGAAATGATTTACCGATTCCCATTTATGTTTACCTAAAATTCAACAATGAATGCAAGAGGTATGAACATACCTTTTGCTACGGGGAAGGGAATGTGTTTTGCAGCAGGTTGGCAATCGTTGAGTTTGATGTTCATATCAATAATTTGTTCGTTCATACTGCCGGGTTTTATCTACATATAAGTCGTTTATTATTATCGCAACCGCATATTTTATCAATTGCAGCCTTCAGATAAATTTTAAACAGTGCCGAAGGTGCGTATTTGTTTAGTTACATTATCTTATGACTAAGCACAAATGAGGTAAAAGAGGTGTCAGTACTTCATTCTCCAGGTATTCGTTTTAATAAAACATACTTGCAACTGCACAGAGATCTTTAGATATTTGGGAATCTATGTGTCTATGTGTTTTGCTATATCTAATTCACGTCGACGCTAGATGTGATCTTGGTATTTTTACAAAAATTCTTGCAACACTATGAACAAAATAAATTATGTTTTGAAAACTGTATTTTAAATATATATTCCATAATCATTTTCTCAATTCAATTCTAAAAAAAAGAAAACAATAAAAATATAAAGAAATACTGTCAAAATCACCTATGATGCCTAACTTTTGTACGTAATGATTATGATTCTGATATACATAGTTTTTTTCTGTGGTCAAGCATACATGTACAGTGTATCATTCATTCACACGTGACCATAGGTACAACTAATGAAACAATGCAAAACTTAACAATAACTTATTTGAGTGGTCATGGGATTAACGCTGACCTTTGATTAAGTACCGGTCAATGATTCGATTGGATTATGAATTGCACTGCTTTACTCGTGGTTGTTCCAATAAATCGGATCAGAGTGGCCAGTCAATGTATTCACAAGGCCGTTGTAAAATGTCTTCATAACATACAATCTGTACATTCAACCTAAGAGGTTTGGCACCAGAATAGTTTCTCTGGTCAAGGTTCACGGTCGAAGTATGTCATTATGTTCCAGCGTATTAAAAGATCAGCTTTACGGCTCCGTTTAGTATTAAAAACAAAACCTTCGATAGAGGATTGAAAACAATCCAAACGTTATTATTAATCCTTAAACACTCTATATTCTAAAAGCCGATTAATTAGGTCAAACACAATAAATGCCAGTACAGATTGAACTACTTTCATTATTAATAACAGGTAAATGAATAAAAACAAATCTTTCTCCTTATTAAGAATGATATCATTTTAATTGGAGAAGGAAGCTTTTTTTCTTTAAAAAAACATTAAAAAACTTGGTCAAAAAACAACAAAATAAACAATCAGTACATGTGTTTTTCATAAAAGAAACTATAGAAAGGTGATACAGTCTTGTATAAGGGAAAGTTTTTGGTTTGTTTTCCCCCATTCTTTGTTATATTAACACATATTTGTTTGATTAAGTTTGATTTGTTATTATTTATTCCAATGAACAAAATGCGTCTTCAAAGGGTAAAAGTATACACAGTTCGTGTAAGTAATCTATTTAATACATGTACATGAGCTTAGCAGTTCATTCCTGTAAGTCATTATCAATTCCCCACTAGCATTGAGTGGGTACCTTAACTTCTTGTCCCCCAGTAATTTCTTATATAGGACACCGCTATAAACAGTCCGCTCCTCCGCGGGTTCAAGGACACACTGCTTTGCCTCTCCACAAAGAATAAGTCAAGGCAGTCCTTCTACTTCATCATAAAGGGAAAACATTCCTCCAGATATTTATTCCTGTGATGCATTAACAATCAAGCGATGTTCAGTTGAATGTTAGGGTTTACAGAGAATTCCTCTAGAAGATCTTGGTACACAGGGAAGAATTCACGAAATCTTTCCATGCAAAGAAAAACGATTATTATATATCAGTAAACAAATATTTAATGCTGAAACTTTGTCTAAATATGAAACGTCTTCAATATATATATTGATACTTTTTCATTTTATAATATTACTTTGTCTTTACATACCAATACTTCTTTGTTACATGCTGATTCTTTGATAATATAGCCGTATTTGCTTATACTTCAGTTAAATCTTTATTATATGCTTTTACTATCTATATGTGTTGATACGTCTTCTTATAACTATTTGATGTAGCAAATGCGTAACAAATATACACTTTATTGGACTGCTTTCTCAATAGATACACAAACTAGATAAATAATAAAATATATAGATCTTTATTCAGATTTCTAAAGTATGTATACATGTAACATTATTTAATCGTGAGGTTTGAAGCAAAGATAGATAACTCATGCAAAAACATTCTAGAATATTATTTTTCAGATCATACTAGTGCATATAAAATTAACATGTTTTCTACAGTGTTTATGCCTTTGTCTTTCATGAATTGTTCGTCACAAACAAGTAACCACACAATAGACGAAGTATTATTATAAGATGTCAAAGTACCATCATATCAACACAGAGTACCACCATATCATCACAAAGTAC
>WFKH01011801.1:60020416-60050665 GCA_016163765.1 Magallana hongkongensis | reverse complement strand
ATATATATATATATATATATATATATATATATATATATATATATATAATGAAATAAAATTTGCTTCAACAAAATAAAATTCATTGAAAATTCAGTGCAAAGCTATCATCCAGACACTCACCATTGTAGTCAATGTAGCCCTTTCCCTTCGTGTCGACCTCCTTAAACAACTTATCCACTTCGTCCTTGGAGAACATGTTGTTGAAGGTCATCACGGCCCTGAACTCCTGCAGTGAGATCTGACCGTCACCATTCTTATCAATCACCTTGAACGCAGTCTCCATCCTCTCCTGTTCCAGGTCAATGGTGACGTAATTGTCCGCCATTATATTCACGTACTCCTGCAAACTCACGTTTCCGTCTCCTGTATAGAATGATTTATACGATGTTATCAGGAATATAATGATACATAATTTGTATATCTATGAGATCAAAGATCGAACAAAAGATTAAATGGTCAGTATTTCTGTCCGTCTTTCCAATTGTCTTTGTTTGCTTTCCTGAAACTATTTGACATTGGTTATATCCGGTACACTTTACAAGATAAAGACGGCATATTTTGTTTAGAGAAAGGTCAAGGACAAAGGTTGATATTACTCGAGGGTCAAGGGGTCTAAGATAGGGGACCTGTTTTCATATGACCTTCTTATCCTAATCAAGATGTTTCTAGATCTGGTGTCAATAAGCCTAAGAAAATCTACTTTGATTTTTATATCAAATATGAAAAATGTGTAAGTTTCTCTTCTAATAATCCGATTTCTATATGAGGAAAACTTGCTTATGATTAAGGTGGTATGGGACATCTGTCGATATTAATGTGGATTGAAGTACACTATAATTGAAATACTTTCATCGGTTTAGAATTTTCAAATTTTACAATATTTAACCAAAAAATAGCTTTTAAAAATATTTAGAGAGGTAAAAATTGTAAAACTCTCAGCTGGATTCGAACTCATGGCCTACAGATTCGTAATAAACCCTCTAACCCACTGCGCAACGCTGTTAGGTGACAACATTGGGAAAGAAACTACTTATATAATTACACTTGGTTTTATTGTTTATTTCGATAAACAATACGTCACAACATGGAAGTGTCCCATACCACCTTAAGGAAACATGTACAGGTAAATGAAAGTTACTGTATGTTTCTTGTGACCAAAATCTGGATATTCATAGAAATGTTCAGTAAAAATGTTTGCAGAGGCGCCAAGAGAAAACTTCCTTAATTATAACTGAGATTTCCTTGTGTTCGAGTCGTTTATAATTTAGTTTGCCTGTTGCTACACCCTGTATAGAGACCCCTACCGTTAGTATCCGCCGCCTTCCACCATTCCTCGATCTCCTTGTCTGTAGGATTCATTCCTGTCATCCTGGCCGCATCCTTCATCTCTTTCTTCGATATACTACCATCCTTGTTAACATCCAGGGCGTCAAATGCAGATAAGATTTCTACCAATAGATGTACAAGGATCACCAATTTAAAAACATGTACATGTTTGCTTATAGTACATGATAACAACTGTAAAATGATTTTAATCACGTCAAACACTTTTCTTCATATATATAAGCTGATTGGGAAAGACAAAAATTGAACTGATTACACGAGGTTTCTCAAGATAAAACACACATACAATTTTGTTTTTAAAATAAGTTAATTTCGGGTCTTACGTCGCCATTTCTGGTTCTATACTACAATTACCACAAGCAAACATTAAATTATGTTGCTCGGACTTTATTTTCCTTTGGTTTTATTTTCAATTTGTTTTTACTGTGTATAGTTACAGCGACATTCAAATCATCCCTTTAGTTATAAAAAATGCCTTGGATCTGAATAAGATTACCTTTTAAGTCGGGCTCGGAGAGTCCCTCGGGAACCACCAGCTCTTTCCGGGCTCTCCGACTCATCATCTCCCGCTCTATCCCGACAATTACGCCGTTCCACGGACTGCGTTTCCCCGATAAATCCCGGGACTTACACCTCGGATTTACTTACCTCAGACAAAGAATGATTGTAAACGTATTTTCTATTACGTTTTCACACCTGGACAATGAGCTAGGTGTAACATAATTGCGCTTTGTAAGACTGGACACAACTAAAAATCTCACTTGGCAATACAAACAGTTAATCTCCGCGAATGTATTACTTGTATGTAATTAATTAAAAGACAATGTTGTACTGGGTTTATAGTGTTGGTTGGTTTGTTTACTTAAATATTCACTAAGACGGATTATCTGTGCACACTAAGTGTCATACAGCGGCCAAATGGATATGCCAAAAGTTATTATAAACATAAAACGCTTGTAGTTACTAGTGACAAAAAATGGTGCCTTAAAGAGCAACTTAGAAAAGTGCACTGTCATGTGACAATTGTGTACAGTTATGCAATATTTATGTGTATTTTGTTACTTTTTACTTTCGTTAACTTGTCAAATACTTAAAGATGTTATTTATAATTATAGGTGTTTGCAACGGGGTTTTACTCTACAGGAAACTTTAAAGAGAATGGTGAGTGAGTACGATGTGGGCGTCCCATCGAAACTATAGAACGAATAGTGACCCTCCAGGACCTTAATACACTGAAAGTACCATAAATCAATGCCATAGTACTTAATCATTTCAGTTTTAGTGATCTGTCCGTTGATTCTTTCCATTCGGTTTAGGGATACGTGTATTTTTTCCAGTTTGATACACTCTCACTAGCACCTGACGTTAATAGCTGCAGAACTGTAGCTCTATGGGAAATTCGGGTTGACAGACCTAGATCACCGTAGACTGTCCGTCAACCCGAATATCCCGTAGAGCGACAGTTCTGCAGCTACTGACGTTATTTAACTTGCTTATAATAAAAATAATCCGAATTTATTTATATTAATTTTCTTTATAATTAATGAGTAGAGGGTTTAATTTTTTTATCATGAGTATAATATATAACGTCAATGGTTAGTTACTTTTAGCATCGTCAAAAAGAAACTTTAGTAATAGAAATTAATGCTGTTCATCAGCATTTTTTTGTTTTTAAATTTATTTTTTTTAGGGGGGGGATAACATGGCACATATAGCATTGGAATCAAATAGAAAACGAAACAATTGCATTCATGGTCCTTAATGGGACACATCTTAGTATACATACGTACTTGTAAGACTTCACTGTTCAGCTCATAAACAAAAAAGTAGTAAATACAAAACATACTCATTTATTTTTCTGTAGTAATACATGAGGGACATAGATATTGATATAATAGATGATGCAGCTAAAGTTCTTAATTCACTGATTGTAATAAACAATCATTAAACAATATTGCAGCGTATCTTGAACATTCCTCTCCATGTTTATAATGGCGGCCGCGACACAATATCCATGGTGGAAACAGTTATTGAAAGACTAATGAACAAATATGACTGTTGATGAAATCTGAAACAAACAAATAACCCGTTTGAAAATACTTAACAATTTCAAGGAAAGAATGAAAAAACAAGTATTCATTTAATGCAATAAGGGTCTTCATGCTATATATTCAAGTGTGTACATGTATCTACATGTACCTGTATGATAACTAACAAGCATTTTGAGAGCACTGCATAAGCAATACGCGCCCCCTACCGACACCCCAATGTCGATTTTGTACATGTGTGCTAAAAGCTAGGTTTCGAGAAAATTGGGTGAGAGATATTTTTGGGGACGAACCCGATTAAAAAAAAACAATTTGTTTGAAATTTATTTCTACATTATCCGATAATAATCTTTATTAACAAATCTCAAACTTGATCATCTGTAGTGTCTCATTATAAAGCTACACGGCAAATTTCAAATCAATTCTTCGAACCATTATGATAACAAAAAAAAAAAATTCTGGAAAACAAAGTTGGGACAGAATTAATGACCGACAGACGGTGGAAACTGAGACAGCGACAAAGAATACTCATACATGTAAGGAGTTTAAATTCATCGGTCTCGCCGATAGGGGACTGATAATATCTAATCTACATGCTAAATTTATAACAGTTTCATTAAATATTATATTACATGTAATATATTTAACGATTGTACATGTAATCTGACAAACTATATCTATGATGTAATTATATTTTATAACAATGTAATCACTTGTAATAGCAATGTCATCACTTGCAATAGTTATGTAATCACATATAATAGTTATGTAATCACTTGTAATAATAAAACGAACCATATTAATACTACATGCATTAATTACACTTCTTATATATCTAATATCTGTTGTTTTTGGATTTCAATATTATGCATATATATGTACATGCACTATATGAATAGCTTAGATATATATTCTGCTTATATGTGTTGTTTTGTTTTTGTAGATAAAAAGGAACACAAGAAAAATTGTTTTGTGTGACTTATAATTATTAATTAAACTGCATTTCTGAGAGCTCTTCTGCATCTATATACGTGTTGTTATATTTTTTTTTTAATAAATTATTTATGTTTGTTTGAGTTTTTACGAATAAGAACATAAAAGGTAATTCATAGTATGCATTTTGAATCACATAATCTTCGATTTAGTAAATCAAACAATGGAGAACATGTGATAAATTTTAAAAGATTTGCTAATCCCAATAATCCGATTAATACTTATAAACTGCTGATCTCTTTCAATAATATTTACAGTCACTTATAGAAGTATATAGCGATCCTTGCAAGTCGCTTTGTTTGTTTACAAAGTGTATTGCACAAAAGTAAATAAGGCAACCAAACCATTATAGAATAGAAATTATTTTGCATTTGAAATGTACATGCATTTCATGGCAAAATAAAAGCAACTTAACAAACGTTGAAAACATATTTATATTCTACATATACATAAAGTGTAAAATACATTGTAAAAGAATTTGACTTCCAGGTAACCCTAACCAGATCGATGACATACCTTCATAATCCATGCAACTCTTGCTATGCTGATGGCGTATAACTTCTTAATCCATGTAACCCTAGCTAGGCTGAGGGCATACCTTCCTAATTCATTCAAATATTCCTTTCTACACGTTTGACGTACCTCTAAAATCTTGATAAATATACTAGTAGCAGCTGCTACATGATGAAATACCTTCTGAAACAGGTAACACTAGAGCTTGACTGATGATATGCCTCCATAACCCAGGTAACACAAAGTCGACTTATGACATATACATGTACTCGTACATAATCTAGGTTACTATAGCTCAGCTGAAGACATGCTTTATCATCCAGGTAACCTTTGGCAGACTGATGAAATACCTTTATAATCCTGCTAACACTGTATGTAGACTGTTGACATACCTTAATAATTCAGGAAGACATAGCTAGACTGATAAAATACCTTCGTAATCCAGGTAACCCTTGCCCGAGGAGTCCACCTCATTGAACAGTTCCTCCACTTTCTCTTCCGTCATCTCGTTGTTGTACATCATGACGACCCGGAACTCGCTTAGCGATATCCGACCGTCGTTGTTCCGGTCCAGAAGATTAAAGGCTGCCTTCATCCGTTCCCGCTCGATGTCGATTGACACGAAATTTGAGGTCATGACCTTGGCATACTCATCCAACGAGATGAATCCATCCCCTACAAACAACGAGACTATCATAACGATATTTTAACTAATTAGATCTACACTGATATCTGAATGACCCTTGATTTACTGGTATACATGTGAATACCGTATTAATAATGCCATAAAGATATCTAAGTGGGATATTTTGATATCAGACTGATCATTGATCTATACACATGTTGATATCTTGATTATGAGGTCAAAATGATATCAAAGCAATACATTGGGATATCTGACTTATCATTCATGTATACATGTTGAGACCCTGTTTGTTGGATATCTATGTGTGGTGTTCTATTGTCTGACTAAACATTTATTTAGATATGTTGTTATAATAAAGTAAAAAAATATCTATGCGGGGTGATTTGATATATGACTCCCTATTAATTTATACACGTAGATACTCTAGGTCAAAAAGATATCTACGCCAGCTGTTTTGATATCTGACTGACCTTTGAATTATTCATGTAGATACACTGTGAATAAACTATTATAAGAAGATATCTGAGCTGGATGTTTTGATATCTGACTAACATTTTACTTATACAAATAAATACACTATCAATAAAGTAATAAAAAAAAAATTTAAGCGGGATGTTTTGATATCTGACTGACCGTTGATATCGGCCTCCTTCCACCAGGCATCCAGCTCTTTGGTTGTAGGATTCAGGCCGATCATAAAGGCCGCGTCATTCAGCTCCTTCTTTGACAGTCGGCCATCTTCATTCGAGTCAATCAGGTAAAAGGTGTTCACGATTTCTGCCATGAAACAAAACTCCATTGTATAAAAGTTTATATTTATGACCAAAATTGAAAAATGTTGATCTGGAAAAAGACAACTATTAAATATTCAAGTAAGACCTAAGAATTAGTAAGTTCTGTAAATAAATTTCTACAACTGAATCCGACAGATCACCAATATCGGTTCATAAGGTTATAGGAACTAGTGTGGTATTCGAGTCTATAAAGAAAAAGTGTGAAACAAAGATTTTAGGGGTATACTAAAAATCCGTCTTTTGCCTTCTTTGATAAGATCATTAGATAGGTACACTCGCGTTACAATCGCGTGTTTTTTTCCAAAACCCAGGGGGTGTTTTATTTGACTGATATATACACTGTATTTGCATTTAAAACTAATGTCAATGTCTATGTTTACAAATATATGACCGAGATATAAGTATTGATACTTTAATAAACTGGAAATTTTGCCTCCTTTGTAAAAACGGATTAATAAATATCTGGTTCTGTTACTCTATGTCAGAGGGAAAGACAAAAAGTCTGACTGTGTGCAAGCATTAAATTGCAGCATTTAAAATGTAGTGAGTGTTTCAAAAGTTCTTAGCGCAACATTACCCTACCTTCGAATTGCTCCTCCGGCATACCGGCAGGTTTCTTTGGTTTCTTTAAGAAGGGTATCACGGATTTCTTTCTTCTCTCCCGTTTTCTAGACGGGGCAGCAGATGGACTTTCCATGTTTCTCTCTGGTTTCTTAAACTGGGCAACAGATGGACTTTCCATGTTAGAGTCTTTCATGCATGGAAATAAAGTTCTATATATATAAGGTCGTGCGCGTGCTCCTTCCCTCGGTCCTGACCAACTTAACAATCATCCGAGCTATTAACTCATATGGAACCTTTATACAATACACAGAGGTTAACGTGATTATAGCGGAGACAAGTCAAGTGAAAGCAATACGCAATCAAGATTCCAAGTCAGGCGCATGGAAAATCCTCTGTTTAAAGCCCTTAGAGTACTATTATTTAATTGAAGGGCTATAATTACAATTAGGTTGTTCAGACTAGTCTAATTGGTCTCAGTTAAATGGTTAGCATATCCACATTACATGAGTTTTACAATTATGCATGATTTCTACTATATACCTTTCTAGACATTTGTAGAACTGATGAATATATCTTGAAGATATCTGTAATTGTTATATAGTGCTTCACATCTATGAAAATATTGCAGCTATAAATACCTGTAGATGTGATGTGATGTATTGCTAGATTTTTGTAGATATTGCTCGATAACTGTATAGAGAATTGCTACATGGAAGTGTCTGTAAAGTACTGCTTGTTATCTATAGTTTTGAACTATTGCTTGATATCTGTAGTTTTGAACTATTGCTTGATATCTGTAATTTAAACTATTGCTTGATATCTGTAACTTGAACTATTGCTTGATATCTGTAGATGTGGCCTAAGATAAAATATCTAAATGTAGATTTTGACCATCTGAAACATCTTCATACCGGAGTCCTATGTTGATAATTCAAAAATCCAATGTTCCTGTGCATTTTCTATATATTTCTATATATAACTCCCTTCTTTTTCCCTTTTATCTAACACAGGGTAACAGCCAATTGTATATCAATATATAGCGCAGGGTCTAGAGTCTGCATAGCTCTTCTACCCGGCCAGATGGGAGAGGACCGTACATATTGGCAGCGGTTTTTTGTGGGGGTTTTTTACAATTTTTTTCTATGCTGAACACCTAATTCCCGTTTCGGCCTGTCCTGAACCCTAGGGTCATGATTTGAAAAAAAAGTGTATGACATGTATATCAAGAGTTTATGTAAAGTTATTATACAAGAATTTAAAGAATATTGGGTTCCGATGAGACGATTTTTATAGAACGTTCAACTCTGTTCTTTTTCTTTCCTGGTTATCTCTTCTATGAGCCTGAACGCCCATTACCTTAAGATGTTTGTGTCAGGTTTGATTGAAATCACGGTCTCGTGGTTCTGGAGAAGATGAAAATGAGAAAAAAATCCAACAATGAGAAAGGCAACACCAACAACGGAAGACGTCGGGGAAATTGTGATCAAAAAGCTGAATTTAAGAGCCTTCGGTCTAGGTATATATATTTTGACAGTGACAAAATTTCTATCAAGAGGAGATTCAATTATCCCGGGGGATAATTCAAACAATTGAAGTAAGGAGCATTTATTTAACGTTGTCCTCTATCAGCAAGGTTTGGCAACTCTTGAATCCGGGCCCCGCCGTCACCAAATTTCCTCAAGTCAATACTCAGCCTCAAGTCTGAGTATTGACCTCAAATTCATGCACTTTTCTTTAAAGGATTTGAGTTGAGTAATAAGTTGAGTGATTTGAAAATTTCGGTGACGATGGAGTTGCGAAATATATTTGGTTTTACTTGCTTTCATGTTAAAAACATGAAGAAGTGGTACTTGATGGCATTTATCAGTAACTTTGACTCGTTTGTTCAACGGAGACCTTCATGTCTATGAGCTGTACAGCTGTTGACCAATAAACATCTACATGTACAATACAACATCAATTCACAATGTATTTCGGCGTTTTGATATTCAACACAAATATCCACCTCTAAAAAAGAATAAATTTTCATATATATTTAGGAAAGAGAGTGAAATAATTTCTTGTTATTACGGGTAAACCATCAAGAGAATCGTTTTGTTGTATGTCACAATTCGTCTCTCGTATATAATATACGTAGAATCGTTTTGTTGTATGTCACAATTCGTCTCTCGTATATAATATACGTATATGACATTGTACTTAATTACAATGAAACTTTATCTTTAAAAATCTGATCAAGACCAGCAAAGCAAATGAAATGTCATGGCAAGTTACCGTGACGGGGTCTGTTTCTCCGGAAAATAAAGCTATCGTCCAAAACTAAGAACTTTTTCAGCGTTGTACACGCAATTGGGATAGCACTGCTGGCTAGGTAATTGCTGGACTACTGTGACGTCCCTCCAATTATAAACCTATTTCCGACCTTTCGATTTTAAATGAATTCACATTGTTACAAGAAAATACAAATATACGATTGAAACTTGTCAATGGTCTTTGTACTGAATATTGGACTCCAAGCCCTGACCAGCTCTGTATGTACAGCTACATTGTATCTTTAACTGAACTCACTGAAGAATGATAATGTAACAAGCTTTTGAAACCTGCATAAACTACGAGTAGATGTAAAGAGGTAAGTATGTGTGCCCCTATGGACATTGACTGGGGTAGGTACAAGTATTTGTGTACAGGTTTTCAGCCAGGTATTTAAATTGTTCCACTGTGAAATACTAACGGGGTCAAATATACAACAACAGTTTTATTTCATAGTAAATAAATACACAAAACAGGATTGTTTAGTTTTCTTCCTTTATTGTAACTATCTCTTCACGCTTGTTCAAAAAGCCATAAATATATATATAGATGAATTCGTAGTGATAACAACATGGACGGATTTAAATATATCATATGATTACTAGTAACTATCACAGAAAGAAATAAAAAAAAATATCATAATTTAAATCAATACATGTAAAATGTTAATTAAAACTAAAATAAAAAAAAATTAATTAAAATTCATTTATGCTCAAAAGCTAGGATCAATAATTATTTGTGTTAAACATATATATCAGTTCAATTAATATTTAGATTTCATGCATCCTCTGAATGTGAATGACAGGATCTTGGCAGTGACGTCATGGTGATCAGTCACGTGGTACGTCTAATGGTAACCAATCATTTCATGCAAATCATTTCATGTGATCAAATTTGGTCATGTGCTAGTATAACAGTAACCAATCATTTCAGACAATCAAACATCAGGGAGATCTCGTATAACAACACCCGTATATTAACAATGAATGCAGAAATACAGATTATCATTAGTGGGCAGCTTTGTCCAATGTATAAATAAACACAATGTACCTAGTATATTATTAAAAATATATGCCAGATTTGATCTCTCTACTCTCTTCTACATACTATTGTTTGTTTTAAACAAGACTCTGTTATAACTATAAATAAACTATAGATGTCTACACATATGTTCCTGTTTCGTCCCTATGGTTACCGTTCAATATATTGAACCAACCTGACTGATTCTTCAAACTCATTGCTTATCATTTCTCTTACAACATTTCAGATTTTTATTTAAAAGAACTACATTAAAATAAAAAATTTTAAATAAATTATCACTTTAAAACCACATTCCTAATTTTGGTTATTAACACTTTTAATTACCAGTCAAGCAAATGTAAGCAATTAGTCCTATTTTGTCAAATATAACCATACTCTAACAACTTAAAATCCAACAGAACAAATATATAACAAGGAACTCTCTGTGTGACCTATGATCTCTTTACTGTGACCCATGACCTTTGTCCTGTGACCTATGTCCTGTGACCCTTGAACTCAGTACTGCATAACCCTGGACTTGGAGACGGATGAGTGGGCCATGGAGTGGGACAGGGTCCTCATGTTCTCGGCAAGCTTCTCAAACTCCTCCCACTTCTGGCTCTGGACGGTCGACTCAAGCGAGTTTAGGTGCTCGAGGTCCTTGAGTTTTGACTCCATTGTCTGAACCTGGGACCTCAGCAACACGATCTCCTGGTCTTTCTGCTCCATCTAAACACAAGTTCATTGGACAACATTAGTTACACAAAAATTTCATTTCAGCAATGTTGATCATGTATTTCATTTAGATGTGACAAATGTCTGCTAGTGAATGAAACTAAATCTTTTTTACATCAATCTTTTCATAAATCAATAGTATTGGTTTTCTCAGAGCCTTTTTACTATATACATTGTACAAATGCCATAGTTAACTTTTTCTCATGCTAAAATCTCTACAGTACTATGTGATAGTTGACTTTACAGAGCTATGTACAGTTGTGTGTACAGAGTTGTGTACAGGTGTGTGTACATGTGTTTACCTTTCTCTGGAGCTCGGACACATGGTCCACCAGCAGTACTTTGTCCTTGCGTAGCTGCATATTTTCTTTGTCCACACTGCTGTGTAGGCTCTCCAGCTCAGCCACTCGACTACGACTCGTGTTCAGCTCCAAGTCACGCGTCGTAGACACAGACTCGTACTTAGACAACTGTAAGCAAAAACAAATGTGTAATCAATAACAAATATCAGTGAAATTAGTTCACCTACAGTTTCGAGATTTTATTTTTCTCTGACAGAGATTTCTTATACAGTAAAACATAGTTACAGCAAACAAACATGCTAATAATGAATTCATGCTTACAGCAAAGCCAGTTTTATTCCCCAAATTTTAAATTGTTTTTTAATTTCATTGGATAAACAATGAATTAGGATAATAACAAATCAAAATTTGTTTGTCCCTGGCACTTTGCTGTAAGCGTGTTTTACTGTTAATGGGCTTTACATATATGTTTACAAATTTAACAACTGCAGTGTAGATACTGTATACAGGGTTATTTTCGCTCCGTGTAATTTTTGCCCTCCAAAAGGGGCGAAAATAAAATGGGGGCGAATATTTCCCTGTATACAGTACATATGGAAGCTGCTTGTTAAGCATAGAAAGTGCTTGTTAGGATAAGACAGTCACCTTCTCCATCAGGTTCCTGGCCTTCTCCTGCTCCTTCTTCAGCTGTTCCTGAGTGTGCTGTAATTCAAACCTCGCCTCCTTCTCGCGATCCTTGATTTGAACATACTCAGCAATGCTCTGATTCTGTCGAGATTCCGTCGCCTCTCTATAAGCTTTCTCCTATAGAAGATTAAATTCACTGAAATACCACTGACAATGTACATGTATGTATATTAATTCTTGTTATTAATTTAACATGTAACATGATGTTTAAAATATAAAACTCTTGGTTTCTAGCTGCAATATTGTATCCCTTAATTTGTTTGAGAGAACTTCATAATAGCAGCTTTATGTTTGGCTGTAGGATATGTCCCTACTTTTGAATATTTTCATAAACATTAAACTTTGTGAGCCAAATCACTTTATATCAAGTGTATCTTCAATTCTGACTCATAGACAACTAGTGATATCTCACCCTGTCAAGCTGTTTTTTGAGGTCCATCATTTGCTGGTTGAGTGCTGCGTTTTCTCGGGCAAGGTTTGTACTGTCCTCGGACAGCTTCACTTTCATGAAGCGGTCCTGATCCGCCGCCATTTCAGTCTCCTTCAACTTCTGTCTCAATAGCTGTATTTCTTCCTGTAAATAAAGAAATAGTAATTTATTCAGTTTAAATCAAATGAAATAGTTGTTTTAATTTAATATCATAAGCTGAAATACAGGGTTTTTCTCAGGGCTTAAGTAATTCCAATATTAGTGTTTAGCATCAAACCCCCATGTGACCTTGTACAAATGACCCTGTTTCATGGCTCCTATTATTGATGACCAATATAATTGTGAATACAATGTTCTTGAGATAATTGATGACCTTAACCTAACATTTAGATCACATAAGATAACATAAGATCACTGGTGACCTTGACCCATCTCTCACCTTTAGCTATTTGATGACCTTCACCTATCTCTCACCTTGAGATCACTGGTGACCTTGTCCTGGAGCTGCAGTGATTGGTTGTAGTACTTGTCCTCTACCTCTCTCAGCTGAGTCTCCATGCTCATCAGCTCCGAGCGCTTCTCATCCACCGTGATCTGGGCCAGGTTGTGAGCCTCAATTCGTTGTTCCAGCTGATCAAAGTAGGTCAAATGCAGGTAGAAATAATATCATCATAAAAACACAGGTGTCAAACATTCCAGGAAAATGATAATGAGAATCTACCTGAGATCTTAAGGTTTCCATTTTGAGGTCAGCATTTTTCAGTGCTGTTGCGCTCTTGTCTAGTTCAGATTTGGCATCCATTAGCTGAGAATCTCGCTTTGAGATTTCTCTTTCCATGACATCTTTGTCTTTCTTCAATTGGACTATTTCATCCATCAGCATCCTTTTGTCTCTCGTCCTAGAGGCTGTAGAAACAAAATTCTAGAAATTACTCTCTTGATATAATACCCAAAACAAAAGGAAACTCAAAATTCTCAAAGGCAATTGTTAAGAATTTATTCTGCAATACAAGTATACCTTCTTTGTCCCTCACTCATGTCAAATCAAACATACTTTCTTCATCCCTCACTCTCTATCCTGTCATACATCAAACATACCTTCTTTGGGCCTCAATCATGTCACATCATACATACCTTCTTCATCCCTCACTCTCTCCATCCTATCATGCAGTAGACATACCTTCTTCATCCCTCACTCTCTCCATCCTGTCATGCAATAGACATACCTTCTTCATCCCTCACTCTCTCCATCAGCTTCTCTTTCTCTGTTTTCAGGAGAGCAATGTCAGTCTCCTTCCTCTTGACCTCTAACTGAAGGTCGTCTATCTCCAGCTGCATTTGCTGCAATAAGATTTCAAATGATTAATATATGCACTAGATCCTGTCAAATGTTAGATGTGTTTAATTCTCTGTTTTGCTTTTTATGCATTTTCTTTTATGTTGTTCATGTTGAATCTGTTGTAACTATTCTTAGCTTGGCCATGTATAAGATTCACTTTATTTAAAAGAAGAGAACTTATAATTTGAACGGTGGGGGGATTTAATTGTACATGTATTCATATCAGCTGTTAAAGTGTACTTGTTTGAAAATAATTAAATATTTTACAATTTACTGGGATATACAGAACAAAATGTAAAAATAAGTGTTTTCATATCAGTTAAACAATTAGTCATCAACAGAATACAAAATGTACATTATGATGGGTGATAACAGGGAGTAACCAAATCGGTATTGAATTTTCCAATATACTTATTAATAATCTCAGTACATGTGTAATATCTATTATATATTCATTGCACATCATCACTGCTCAAAAATCCTACTACTGTATTTGCTGACACTTAGTATGCAGATCTGGTAGTGTTAAACCTAATCAGCTCCATATTTTAACTACATAAAACTTTGTAAGCAGAATTCTAGTGTTGTGCAAAGATAGCCATGTTATACATCTACATTACTGTACATTACTATATATAAAACAGGAGTTAACTACCCTGAGTTTGGCCAGCATTCTCTCTGCTTCAGCGGTCATTTTGGGGTGCATCTCTGTGGCTTTCTTCACTTGCTCCCGTGTATCACGTGTTAAGAAAAATCTTATCTGTCAAATCATCTGTCAACTCATAAAGCAAACACTCTACCAGATTATAGCTGCAATAGTCTATATAGCAATCTTAAAAGAGGGACAGAATACTAATGTATGCAAACATGATTACGAAGGATATAAGTAGTTTGACTCCAGTTCTAAAAAGTAGATTTGCTGCTGAAGATTCTTGATGTATTCTCCCTCTATGTTTTCTAGAGTAGAACTTTTCAGGGTCTTAAGATTTCTGAAAATCAGAAGAAAATAATTAAATTTCAAATCAAATTCCTTGCATAATTGTAGATGTACACCAGTCATTTTATTATACATGTATGTGAGCTTTTTTGTAAGAAATTCCTGACTGTTTACAAATCTGTTACCAAAGCATTACTTGGTAAAACTTACTACCAGTATTATTAGATATATTTCTTAATCTTTAATAATACAGAGATAGACCTATCTCTAGTTCTCTACAAAGAAACGTCTTGCTGAGCTGGCTGACATTTGAGGGCGTGTTCTTACCCTGATCCCCCCAGGGAGGCTGCCAGTGACCCCGTGCTCTTCCTCAGACTGTTACTGGACTTGTGGGCTTTCTTACTGGAACTTGGCATGGTGGGCAAGGATTGCTGGACCTCCGTCAAATAAGCACCTACAAACAAACCAGCGAATGTTACCCAAGTCAATTCAAATGTCCTCACTTAAACCTACAGTCAACTTACAATTTGAGAACAACTTACAATTTGAGAACACTTTAAGTTCTAGCATTCAGTTATTAATATTTTGGAGGTTGACCAGGTATATTCTGAATAAAACTAGTAAACATTTCAAACAAACTGAAAGCATTTTCTTTTAATTCATAATAAGTACATGTATAAAGATGCAGCATCTTAGGGGTGATTGTGTATCAATCCACACAAAAAACCCAGTGAAATATGAATTCCTAGTTCTTTAAAATTCTACATATCATCCTTATAAATACAAGCATGTTCAAATATGAGAGAAAAGAAACAACTTCCTCAAGCTATTGAGTTTTCCATATATCATAATTCATTGAATGTAAGTTTCACTGCGTAAAATAAAGTTATGCAAAGAATGTTAAGAATTTAAAAATCATATTTTAAAACAGCATGAATTACCAAACATCCAAAAGGATAATTTACGGTAAGTTATTTCAGTATTCTTTACTCCAGATAAGTCTCAAATAAATTAAATTTACAGCAGATGTAAAAAAAAAGATAAATGATGAATGCTTAAAATTTTGACATATAATTGTGTATGAAATAAAAAATTTTCACTAGCTTTCAACTTTTAGGTTTGAGCAGCCATATGTCACTATAATAGCTAGAGTGCAAGACAGAGATACATGACTGGACTCTGGAGGATTTAGACAGGTGATTGTGCCAGGTGTGATCAACTTGACTGTTAAATAACACTATACTCTATCCAAAGTATATTCCTTTCTGTCTTCTTTTTTTTTATGTATAGATTTTCATTAATACATGTACCTTGATGTCCAAAATAATATTTTCTCACAAGAATATAAAAAGGCAAGGATTTCTGTTTTGAAATGCCCCCTCTATCATGTCAGGTCAAAAGGTCATGGTTAAAAATGAAAAGTTTAATATGGTGATTTTGCATCACAAGCGACATGCAAGTAGCCAAGTGAAAATGTTGAAAAAATTGTATAAGGTGCACGTTTCAAAAAATTTTGAATGGATGCTAGAATTTCCCATCATAAATGTTCATTTCATTCTTGTCAGTCTTCAGTAAAAGGGAACTTTTCAATGAAGAAATCTATTTTTTTTTCTTAATCAATTTCAATTATTCTTCACAGGTAGGTATGTGTATTTTTGAAGAAGAAAAAATCCTCAAAAAGTGATGGAAATAGTAATCTGGAATAAAGTATAAAATTACTAGTAATGTTAACAGACATTTGGTAATTTAGTAATTTTGAAATTCTAAAAGTTACGCAATTTGTCAAAATCACTCACTGGTCATATACAATGGTACATTAGTATGGGATTCAATTTTCTTTTCATAATATATATTAAGTATATTTGTGAGTTTTCTGCAAGCATTGATGATGTACAATCCTTAGTATATAATCTGTATTAGTCAGTGTGTCATAGCTGGTGATGTTTACTTATTTACATAAAAGTTAATACTTAATAGTATTACTTTCATTTCCATCCTCTGAAAAATACAATGAACATACGCAAAATGATGCACACAAAAAGCTAACAATATACAAACTCTGAAGCTAATTTCTACAAATTCTAGCTTAATATCATTATTTCAGCAAATCAGATACATGCAAGATGTGATTATATAATTATGTATAGATATATCTAATTCCTGTTAAGAAGCCAGTAGAAGTTTAACACAACACAGCCAGCAAACAGAAGCTTTATCTAACATGCTGATACCATTTGGATGGTTCCCAAGCATCAGATTTACCTTTCTTGGTATGAGAGCGAGCACTGGTGACTCTAGAAGGTGATGGACTACGCGATCTCAGTTTTTGATGACTGTGATGGGTAGGCGAGGGGCTTCGAAGTGATCTGCTCCACTCTAGAACATCGGGGCCCTGAGAGCCTATAGGTTCACTAATTTTCCCTGTCTCAGTCATGGTAATTAGGTCACTGACTCTTCAGATAGTAGCTAAGCATGCAAATTTTTCCCCAGAAACTAAGAATTGTGCTAGACAATGTATATATGTGCTGCTCCTCTAAAACACTCAATTTGATGCAGGTTTTGCGAAATGCAAAATAATGACATATACCCTAATTATCAGCTCCCCTTAAAAGTCTATGAGATAGTTGCAGACACACACGACTATGTTATGCACCTACATGTCAAAAGTGCTGATCTTCTGTCAGTGTTGAAATGCAATGATTGCAAACATAAACAGGCAAATGATTCCCTTTTTCCGATTAAGATGAAGCTTACAAACCTCCTAAGTATTTCGGTGAAGACTTTGGACCCTTCTCTTTGCCAATTGTTGATGATGTTTTAGACATAGCGAGGGAGAAACTTTACATGTATGGACGCGGCATCGGTTGAGAGGCAACAACATCAAAGCTAGGCGTGATAGTTTCGTACTTCTCACGCATCTGTATCATTTATGACCATTCATTGAACATCAGTGACGTGGTTATCAATTTTACTGACAGAAATAATTACCATCTATTCTATAACTCAAATTTATGCATTTTTTAAAACTGTTATATAAATTTACGAAACTTCACATAAACAGTGCGCTGTCACGTGATTTTTCAGAAAAGATGGCCTTTTTGCAAGTAGGTGTTTCATTTTCATTTTCCTGTGAACAGCACTTTTTGAGAGCTTGCAAACTTTTTAAAAGAATAAACACGTAAAGCTTTACAATAATTATCAAGGAGCTGTATATATTTGTTTGTGACAAGACTGAAGCAACATGCAGACATTTAAAGAACATTGACTGCCGGGTTGTACATGTAACTTACATACACTGAAGATTTTACATAATAATAAAAACATTAAACGCACTAATTTTTTTAGTTGTTAATTCTATTATTTTAGTGGAGAAGGTTCAACTTCTTTGACAAGGAAATTCTGAAGGACACAGAGAGTGACCAGGTCTATGACAAATTGAAGGTACACACTCCCCAAATTAAATATGTAATGTTTCAGGTAGGATGGGCTGTAGGATTTTACTAAATAATTTGACTGGAAAGCCAATGTGTAGATAATGGTGCTGTAGATGCAACGGTCAGTTATTCATGGCTTCACTACATCATACAGGTGCATGTGCTATCCACCACATTTTGATGCAAAAATGTGAAAAATGTACAGAGATGATATACAGCTTTGGTAAACCTGCAGTTGGCAAATCATGGTTAAAGTTCACTTTGTGCAATGACCAACCAAGGCTCAGGGATATAAAACACACAACTTGTTAGCTAAGAATCACATACCATCCCAAATCATGGGAAATCCTATTTGTACCCTAGATTATTATGAATTTGAGAACAAGAATAATTCAGAAAAGTAAATTCAATAATGAGGCAAAATGCAGTATAAATATTGGTCTGTGTTAAATACTAACTAGTGATACTTGTGTTTTACTTTACAGGATGTGAACATCTCGGCCTGTGTAAGTGGGCGGGGCCAGCTGATCGTGGGGGACCATGAAGGTTATGTGTACCTGATCAACAAACAGCTGAGCCTCAACATGTTCAAGGCGTACGAGATCCGAGTGTCACACCTGTACCAAATAAAACAGCACAATCTCCTCGTCTCCATAGGGGTGAGATTTCTGTACATTTGTTCCTGCTTGTAATTATGAAAATTTTGGGAAGAAGAACTCTATTGAAAGTATTTTGACAGTTAGTAATAATGTTGAGATTCCTTTGTACAGGAAGATGAACAAGGCATTAACCCCCTTATCAAAGTCTGGAATTTAGACAAGGTATTTGACATGCTTTTTTGTGCTGTTTGCATCTCTTTAAGTACAGTATTGCTATTGGTATGATCTCTTCTGAATTTCAAAAACATTTAATTTACAGATGGAAAAAGGAGGACCTCTCTGTACCAGAATTAGCAGAGCCATTCCCAATAACAAAGCTACACCAGTAAGATTTGATATATTCATGAAATAGCATAAGACAGGTGCTTAGGGATTCACATACTAGTATATACTATATATAAGAAAGACCTCATTAATTTTATTTCAATTTAGTTTGTATTGATTTGAGTATGTGTAACTTTTTGATGTAGGTAACATGTTTAGTTGTCCATGAAAACTTGAACTGGATGGCAGTAGGCTTTGAGAATGGGAGTGTCATGCTCTTCAAGGGCGATGTAACAAGAGACAGGTATGAATCTACGATGTAGATGTATTAAGATCTCTAGGGTCTCTCATTTGACGTGGGATTCTACATTTATACAGATGTATGTAAAAAATAAAAATAGGAAATGGCAGAGAATTCTTAATGTTGAGAAAAAAATGGCATACTTGATATCTGCTTTTTATTTTTCACAGACACAACAAATCCAGGATTGTCCATGAAACCTCTAGACCAGTAACAGCCCTGGAGTTTAGAACCCAGGGCAAAAATATTTTCCTTTTTGTGGTGACAGAAGCTAGTGTTATCTCCATCAATATCTCAGGGAAACAAGACATCAAGGTAGGTCTCCATGTTAGGCCACTGTCTAAAAAGTACAGGAAATAACAACATCTATTTGTGCCGTGCTATGATGGGGGCTAACAAACTATGCACACAGTCCTGATCATATTGATGCCTGTTAAACAGACTAAATAAAACAATTTACAAAGTTTTCACATAGGACAGCACATGTTCATTTTAATTCATAAATAAAGATTAGATCCTTATTCTCTATTCGACAGAATATTAGCCTCTATCAAATGTATTGGATGTTCTCACTTGTTCATTATAAATTGGTAAATTTCCAAAGAATAAAGAAAATCCTATAGAATTAAGATCTGTTTACCATTTGTTTTCATAGAGATTGATTGTGACATGTTGTAGAACACACTGGAACAGTTTGGTGGTAAGCTGGGCTGTGTGGTGATGAGTGACCACAGTCAGGATAATCAGCTTGTGGTAGCCAGGCCAGACGTAAGTATACCTCCTCAAAGCCACACAGTGGGGCACCACAAAGTGCAAGTAAAAAGTTAGCTTTATGCCTCAATTTTATGAAGTCATTTAATGCCATGTTTTCATTTAAAACACATGTGCATGTTTATGAATTATGTATATACGATTTTTAGAGTTTTTATGCAAGAAATTCTGGACTTTCTAAATAGTAAAGATGTGACTTTTTCATTCCCCACAGGCGGTGTATTTTTACCAGTCGGATAGCAGGGGACCTTGTCTCGCCTTTGAAGGGGAGAAGTTACGCCTCCACTGGTTTAGGAATTATCTGATCGTTGTTGGCAAGGAGGACAAAACTCTGCCAAGGCCTGTACAGTTGTAAGAACATCTAACTGGATTTTTAAAAAAAACTGATGGAAGAGTCAATGTACAGTAATTTGCCGAATATAATACACACTTTTTTTCTAGAAAATTTCTTTGTGAGAAAGGGGTGCGTATTATACACCCCAATGGAATTTTGACACTTTTTTTAACAAGTAAAACATTGGCTATTGTAGTTCAGTACATAGCCTTTATACGGAAACATTATTTCTGTTTGTTTACCGCATTTTGCAATTGAAAATTATTGTTAGGGCGTATTTAGCAGAAAATGTTTTGCTCTTAATCCGTTAATAGATAAATTGTATTAAAATGGCCATATAAAATTACTATAAACTGTTTATATAACAATCCAAGCTGTGCGTTCACAATCTCCATGTACGCCGCCATTACAGATGTTATTAATAGATATGTGCAATAGATGCCTGATTGAGTTAGCCTACCACATGTTTTTCGAATAAGTGTGCATTTTACAGCTGTTTTAAGCACATGAATAATTACTATTAATTAAGATAAAACAACTTATCTTGAGGATGCGTTTCACCTTTATTGCTAACACCTCTGCGGCCCTATCGAAGCCATTGTTATATACACATGTGCGCGTGCCACTTATTCAATGCTGATTATCTTGGACATACAATGTACCCTCGAGGCAAAGAAATGTTACACCTTGAGTTATACCCTGTTGTCTGTGATCGCGCGGTCACCCATTCGAGCTGTTTGAAGATTACCACTTAGAAGACAGTCAAGACTTTCTAAAAATCTGTGTCAGAAGCGTTGCATCGTAGATGAAAATTTTGCCCTTTTCCCTGAATTACCATGACATTTTGGTCAAAATTCTTGGTGCCTATTATACACCCAAACTATGTTTTTTCACAAGTTTTCAGGCCCAAAGTTTGGGGTGCATATTATACACTACTGCGTATTATATTCGGCAAATTATGGTAACTCTTTCTTGTGAAAAATCCTAAGTTAATTCAAAGTTATGAATAGTATTGACACTTCATCCAAGACTCATATTTCCAGCCTTTAAATAGCATAGTTAGGTCAATGAGTAATTGAAAAGCAAATTTTTTTACTAAAATTACCACTCGTAGTAGTCTGAACACAAATGACTGGTAGAATGAGTTTGCTATGTATATTCATTATTGTCCCCCTATGGGCCTAACGAAATTTTAAAGCCCCTGTGTCTGGTATCTAAGCAGAGGGAGACTGTTAGAGCTTTACAATGTTTTATATAGCAGTGTTTATGTTTCTGTTACACAGGGGAGGACAGACCATGGAGATGAACATCGTGACAGTGTATGACATCCAGAACAAGTTTATCGCCTACTCGGCTCCCTTCCCTGACGTCATCGATGTTCTCTCGGAGTGGGGCTGTGTGTACATCCTGGGAGGAGACAGGAAGGTCAGAGGTCACAGTGGACCTGACCATACACATTTTTTGCTGTTCTATGTGTCACAAGCTTGTTGTGTCAATATTGTTTGGAATTTCACCTTTTTTTTTTTTTTACAGATATATCAATTGCAAGAAAAAGATACTCAGACCAAATTAGAGATGTTGTTCAAGAAAAATAACTACACACTAGCCATCAGGTAATATTCATGTTGAATTAGAGTTGTCTTTCTTGCCACAGTAGATTGTGATTTCCTCTATATTAATAACACTGCACACTGTTGCTCTTTTCTGTAAATGACTTGGCCCATATTGTACTGTCGCCTTTTCCTTGATCTTTCAGTCTGGCTAAAAGTCAGCAATATGACCAGGAGGGGCTGATAGACATCTTCACTCAGTATGGCGATCATCTATACAGCAAGGGGGACCACGACGGAGCCATAGACCAGTACATCAAAACCATCGGCAAACTGGAGGCCTCCTACGTTATTCGTAAGGTAAAAATCCCACTCGTAAAGAATCAAATTGTGGGCCTCTAATTCATTTGTAAAGTAAATATCTCCATTATAAGGATGATGGTTATTTCTTTCACATCAGAATGGTGTTTTGACCCTTCAACAAAATCACCCTTGCATAAAATCTTGAATGTAGAAATAGCATATAATATCCCTGCATATGACCTGTTTTAAGACAATAAATTGTGCATCAATTGCTGCACATTATGACTGTACATTATGCAAACCATAATTATGATAATGAATTTAACTTTCTCACAAACTTACTTCAAGATTTACCATTGAATAGTTTCTAGATGCCCAGAGAATCCACAACCTGACCAAGTACCTGCAGGCTCTCCACAAACAACAGCAGGCGACGGAGGAACACACCACACTCCTCCTGAACTGTTACACCAAGCTCAAGGACGTCAGCAAGCTCGACGAATTCATCATGGTAAACTAGTTGTAGATAAATATCAAGTCATTGTCAATTCATGAATTAATTCATCATGGTATAATAGTCATATCTCTATACATCAAGTCATTGTCAATTCATCAATGAATCCATCATGGTATTACTCATACTTCTAATGATCATGACATTGTGAAATCATTGACAAATTCACCATGGTAAACTAGTTGTATATACATGTATATACATGAAGACATTGTTAATTCATCAATGAAATCATCATGATGTTATCATGTTGTTGATGAATTGGTATAAAGGTTAAAGTTACAGATTGTGCTATGATTATTTCATAATTGCTTAGTATCTGATTCTGTGGTACAGTATGTGGTACCTAAAGCAAAGGATTATATCATGTAGGGACATTATAGGAATTTTAAAGATTTTTTTACAAGTAAATATTTGAAGTGAACATACATGTGTAAAGAGAATCCTTTAGTTGAGTATTTATGCTTTGTAGACCAAGGACCGAGAGGTGGATTTCGATGTGGAGACGGCCATTAGGGTCTGTAGACAGGCCGGCTACTTCGAGCACGCTCTGTTCCTGGCCGAGAAGCACGGTAAACATGAGTGGTACCTGCGGATCCAGCTAGAGGACATCAAGCAGTACCAGAGGGCGCTCCAGTACATCAGCAAGCTCGAGTTCTCAGAGGTAGGCCAGTCATAATGCTCTTTATGGACATCAGTTTTGTTGGATGTTTTAAAATGATTGACAGTCTCTATCAATACAAATTGTTGTTTTTTTTCTTTTTTCAATGAACATTTTACTTTGTGGATCAAGTAAATAACAAATTACACAAACATTATAGGTTTGCTTTTAATGCTGAAACCTCACTGTGCCAACATCAGTCTGCAAAAACTCCTGAAATGGTTTATGATTTTATTTGAACTTCTGCAAGTGTATTTATCAGATTGGTAGATGTCACATTTTACCTTGTTTTCCAGGCTGAGAAAAATGTGAAGAGATATGGAAAAGTGTTGATGGCAGAGGTACCCCAAGAAACTACAGAGCTGCTGAAAAGACTGTGTACTGACTACCGACCAACGGACAGTCAGTATATTGTCTGTGTGTTTATAACACCAGCCTCATCTGTTCTGATGGGGGCTTTATTTCTGTCCTTCTGTCTGTTTTTGTCTGTATGTAATTCCAAAATCATCTGTACAGTATACTTATTTTTGTTTTTGGTACCATACACAGCAGAGTAACATTTCCATTCTGTGATTATAACTGCACAATATTTTTTTGATACACTTATTGTAAGAACTGATCTTCAATGATAAGTTTTCTTTCCTTTGTGGCTTACATTATGTTATATATTTGGGTTTGCTAGAATCAAATTTTACTATTAATAATATATAACTTAAACAAAATCTTTTTTTCAGTCTTTAGGATTTGTATTGATTTTAAGGAATATGTTAATTTCTGTTTTAGAGCCGCTAGTTGACCAAAATATGTATGATGGTAAGCAAGTCTGTATATTATCTGCATGTTCTAAAAAAGAATTACCAGTAAGTAAATGGAATGATTTGAACATGTGTCATTCTGTATACGGTATTGGTCAGATGGAATGGTTTCTGTGTTTGTTATGGGTAAGACAGAACTATTTTGTCATTCTCTATTATATACAGGAACAGTGGCCCACATTGAGAAGGCCCTGGCAGAAAACTTCATCCACATCTTTGTCAACAACTCGGAAAGGTTGACAGAGTTCTTGGAACACATGATTAGGGTAAGTTATATACTGTCAGGACATCAATGCTGTGTTACTGTCTTTTAAGTAACATTGAAATTGACTGCTGTTTCATGCTGACTTGGTTTCATAATTTTTTTTTGATGACGATTATAAATGCCAGAACACACTGGTGCTGTGAAAGGAAGTAGCTGTAACACTTACATGTACTTGTTTGTGCTTGAGTGGCTAATCCTGACTTTTCTAACTTTTACAGAGGTGAATATCTAGTTCTCTAGCTACAGGTAATAGATTTTAACAACCTTTTGTGTTTGTACACAGGTCCAGCCTAATTCTCCAAGTCTACTCTACAACTCTCTGCTAGAGCTGTACTTACATGACATTGTACACGAGACAGACAGCATGGTATGGGGCCACACACTTAAATTTATTGTATCAATTTTGAAATGTTGCTTCACAAAGTATTTTCTGGTTTATACGCAATTACAGATTACTCATATTAATGTTGTGTCACCAGTGAGTGTAAATCAATTCTGTATTATACAGCCATTTTGAATTTTTTTATATGTAGGCACATTTGTGAACATGAATCTGATATTATTTTGTTTGTTAAACAGAAAAAAACAGAGCGAGTGAGGAAGACGGAGGAACTCCTCAAGAATCCAGATGTAAGACGTAACAGGAGTGTTCTTTGTAACTTTTTACTCTGATTGTAGCCTGTAATCAGTCACAGTCAAAATGACACAATGTTCGTATTTTTTGTAGGCCAAGTATGACCTAGACCAAGCCATGGTTCTGTGTCAGATGAACGACTTCAAAGTCGGGATTTTGTACCTTTATGAAAAAGCCCACCTGTAAGTTTTATTGGGTTGTTTACCTGTTAAAAAAACCCAGCTCACCTGCAGGTCTTGTTAAATTGTGTACCTTTAGGAAAAAACCCATGTGTAAGTGTTTTTGGATTGTATACCTGTAAGAAAAAGCCAACCTGAAAGTCTTGCTGGATTTTGTACCTTTATGAAAAGCCCACCTGTAAGTCTAATTAAATTTTGTACCTTTATGGAAAACCCCACCTATAAGTGTTTTTGGATTGTATACCTGTATGAAAGAGTCCACCTGTAAGTGGGGGACTCTATCCTCTGTCCTGACACCTTCATGGTGTTACTGAATTTTGTACCTGAATGAAAAAACTCACCTGGAGGTCTTTTTCATGATTGAGTCATGAGAAAATTCTTATGTATCTAAACTGAGATATTATTTAAAAAACTGTGGAATTTTTAAAATTCAAGGTGGGCAAATTTTTATGATTCTTTGTAGTGGACATTCCTCATCTACAGATTTTCATCTCCAAAGAATTAGGAATTAATTCTTTATTAAATAACTTCCCCATAATATGTCCAAAGGTCACAATCCACAAAAATTAGTCTCCAGAGATTTTAAATGGTTCCACAGTATGTCATTACACCAATATATATGTATATGACATCCAAGTGACCTACACAGAAGATCAATGCATTGTAGCTGTGGAACTCTAGCTCCCATGTGGAAAAAAAGGTCAACTGATTGGAGAACTACAGTTTGGAACATGTAAAACTTATTACAAGTAATATTTCTATATATTTCTATTGCAAATAAAAAAAAATTGGAAAAAATTTGTGATATAGAGTGCAAAATTTCCCAGACTGACCTTAATAAATTGGTGTATTTCAGATTATTCATCAAGTCTGAAAACATCACTTTCTTAATAGTTGTTTTCAGACTTCATGAAATACAATGTATCTCAAATAACATAACATAGAATTGTTGTTTTTCTGATGATACTGACATTTTCTTGTGTGATAAGACTGACCAAGATGAAATATTTTATAAGTGTCATGAAACACTTTTATGATTAGATGATTTAGTGAGTAATGTTACCTTAGATATGTTCCATCTCTATATAATATGTACATTTATAGAAGCTGATAATTTCAATATCTTGCAGTTTGTCCTTGTGTTTATAGTTGGCCTATTTAAACATAGCTGTTACTGAATGTGTGGGTTAAACGTGAAAAACAATGAAAGCTTGAAGGGCACCCAAAAGGTGCAGCAACAAACTTATATCAGAAAGTTGCTGAAGAAGGATGCCTCACAGGTGTTATATAAGTAATAATACCTACTGAGTCAGGTGTACTTGACCTCTGTTAACCTGTTACAAAACATGCAACCTTTAAGCAGAATACCTGAGTGACCTTTTTAAGCTGACCACTAAATCAGGTTGATTGTTACATAATGTACGGATCCACTGACAAAGTCGCTCCACTATCTCCTGCAATAGTGCTAATTACACGTGGGGAAAATTAACACTACAGGTAGTTACACAGTAAGCTTTTAACTGCTTACAATGTGGTCACAGAAATAGGAAGGTTTTTAAGTCTTTCTAAACTGGTTTTACAGAGAGACTAATTAGAACAATCATCAGTTTTAAACTATCCACTGAATACCCTGAGTACGTTAATGTTACAGACAATTATCCACTTAACATGATTAAGGTCAGTCTGTGAAATATTGTACTTACTGTCTATTTTTTTGCTATATATCACCAGATTTATCTCCAATTTCTTTATTTGCAATACAATACTGATGCCAGTGTTGGAATTATATTTTTTGGTTACTTTATTTTCATTGAGTTGAAGATTATGAGCATGGATTAAGAAGGATTTTGAATGCTGTGATAAGTTCTCAATGCTACTCGGTATTTATTTGCGTCTCTACAAACTAGAACATGGTTTTCAAATAGGAACAACGGGTACAAGGTGTCAGTAATGACGACCGCGTAAATTATGGTGGTAAATCGTGACCTAACTATGCATATTGTTTGTCAAAAACTCCTACTTAACCACCAGTGTTAGCAGTAAGCACACTGTTTTTTCAAGAATGGAAAGTTTATTACATTTACTTAACATACTTTTTCCTATCCTTTTTTTTTTATTTTTAAGGTAGATATACTTTAGCAAAATGTAAGACAAAGTTCATTTTGCTACTGGCATAACAATGCAGTATGTTCAGGTATTAACTCTGGTGCCATAACAATGCAGTATGTTCAGGTATTAACTCTGGTGGCCCTCACAGCTGAATTGTGTACTCTGCTCACTCACTCATTGAAACCGCTGAAAGTTTGGCATTAAATCATCTTGCTGCTACTCTCCGAATTAGCTTTAGAAAGATTGAATTGTCCATTAGAAGGTTGATTTGAGTTGGAGGATGTCCTTAAACCTCCTCATTTCTTCATGGAATGGTAACCCCTCACCTATAGACTTTAAGGAACAAAAAGTTAATCATACTTATACACTTGTTGATATACCAACATACTTATACAATATTGAGTGTATTGGCAAGGAAGAAATGTCATATAATCCTTGGGCTTTAATCTATGGCAGAAATTAATGAAGTAATTACCCCTGAGAGCACTAATGCCCCAGCAGCACTGAGCAACATTGTTATCAAAATCTTAAGTGCCCTGTGGAGTTCTGGCCTAATTAGGAGACAGAGAACATACATAAATCATTGGAATGTCATACTTATGAATTATCAAGCAGGGTGGGTAGAAAAATAATGCGGTTTTTTGGTATTATGCATTGATGTAGACTTGTTTTCCTCTGACAGACACCAAGTTGGTATTTTATGGAATCTCCACAGCAGCAGCAGTATTGATTTAATTGTTTTATGCTTAGCAAAGTAGATCATGATGAGTAGTGCACAGAGAATCCACTGAAATCTTAAATTCACAGACAAAACCCTACATTGTCAACCTCATTGGAGACATCTCATAGTCCTTCTACCAGAAAAATTTAAATGGGTCATCTGGTAATGTTCAGCCACTATTAGGATTTCTTTGTTATAAGAGAATGGTTACATAGTATGTATTGTCCCTGTAACTTACATTTTTTTTTTCCTACAGATACCAGCAGATCCTGAGGTACCACATGGAGCATGATGACTATGTAAACGTCATAGAAACCTGTAAAAAGTTTGGGTAAGTTCACTAGGTTTAGTATACATGTACATGTATGTATTATATCATTTTTTGCTTAAAGATTCTCGTTTTTGCTGCCACTTCTCTGATTCCTTACTTTCTCTTCCTGTAAAATTCCTGAATCCGAGTCCATTTATTCATAGTAAAATTCAAAATATTAATGCTTATTGTTTATAATTCTTATGAAGAATATCCATTTGTTAAGTTTGATGGCAATCGCTGTCTACAAAATACTGCAGAAACTTTTAATATAGACTACAGTTCATGGCCTCATGTATCTCCTCTTTTGAGTTCAAGGCACCATAAATGGCTTGTTTGGGATTGTAAGTCCTCAATACAGTAAAACTCGTTTAGTACGAACACGGATATACTGAATTCTCGGATATAGCGAAGTTTTTTGAGTCCCCAGTAAAATTCTTAACAAATCTTTGCAAAATTTTACGGTTATAACGAATTTGGATATAACGAATTTACGGATATAGCGAACTGATTTTGAGTTCGGCAGAGGTGAATATTAACGAAATTTTACAGCTTTATAACGAATTTCTTTACAGTTTAAAAAAGTTTGCACTACCATTTAACAAACTAGTTTGAATGAATTTATTTTGATATAATTTTTTCAATTCACAATCCGATTATTAAAGGTATCAAAGTAATGTATTTTTATTTTAAGCCTCAATAAGCAAAAATTACTGTATGGTGAAAGAAAACATGTATATAGTGAATTCACTATAGATATTATTCGGATATAACGAAATACGGATTTAACGAAGTAGTTCCATTGGTCCCTAGGACTTCGCTATAACCGAGTTTTACTGTAATGTACTGTAATGGTAATAAGTATTACTTGGTGTAAATGATAATCCCCTAATGATGATGGTAATCCCTTGATGGTAATTCTGATCTCCTGGTGGTAATTCTAATCCCCTGATGTAGATTGTTATCCCTGATGGTATATCTGATGGTGTTAATGTTTATAATAGACTTAGATCTCTATTTCAGACAACAGGACTCTAACTTGTGGGTACAGATGCTGTTGTATTGTATGTCTCTGTCTCTATTTCAGACAACAGGACTCTAACTTGTGGGTACAGGCACTATCTTACTTTGCCAGGAAGGAGGATGATTGTAAACCTCAGCTGATGGAGGTCCTGTCCCGTATCCTTCACTCTTAGGGCTAACAAAATCAGTCTTATCTTTATACAGTAGAGCACAGTTACAGCAAAACCATTATAATGAATTTTTGTTTACAGCAAATTCTGTTTAATTACCCATAAGATTAACAAAATCAGTTTTATCATTGCAAAAAACAGATCAATAGCATACACGCTTAAATGAATTAATGCCTACGGCGAAGTATGTTTAATTCCCCTTAAGATTAACATATCAAGTCTTATCTGTACAGTAAAACACAGATACAGCCAACACCCTTACAACAAATCATGCTTACTGCAAAGTGTGTTCAAATTTTGGTATTAACGAATCAGAAACATGCATCACTGGCGCTTAGCTATAACTGTGTTAAACTGTATACAGCTATATCAGTGTTTGACCCTACGCAGATAAATCTGTGTTTGACTGTATACAGCTATATCAGTGTTTGACTGTATCCAGCTATGTCTGTGTTTGACTGTATCCAGCTATATCAGTGTTTGGCTGTATTCAGCTATATCTGTGTTTTGCTGTATACAGCTATATCTGTGTTTGGCTGTGTACAGCTATATCTGTGTTTGGCTGTATAC
>WFKH01011801.1:59999000-60014321 GCA_016163765.1 Magallana hongkongensis | reverse complement strand
ACAGTTCCATAATCAGGTAACAGAATCCATCAGTGGATGTTATATGTTCTCTCTAACACCCTGTCACATAACTCTGATGCAAGACCAGCAACAAACACCTGCACTAGTTGTAATTCTGAGACTATCATCAAATTGTCCTTACAGTACTTATAGTTCATACAGTTATTACCCCCAGTATATCTTGATCTTTTTTTTGTTACAGTTACAAAGATCTCAAGATGGCTTTTCTGTGGTGGCAGACTACTTTGGGAGAGGAGTTTTCAATAAGGTAAGAAATTCCTCCTAACTTGTTATTTTTATCTTTGAGCAGTGCGAGACCTTTTTTTTCCAAGGAATACACAGAGTTTTTCCTTTAAGCAATTAACAATAAAATACCCTTTTCCAGGTGACCCTAATAACGGACTCACCTGCCAGACAGACCTCCAAACCCCCCACCACCAGTCGATATGTGTAGATGTCATGGGGAATGGCACCCCAGTAATGGTTGCCCCAGACAGACATCAGTACAGCGGACTCCAAGAGACATGATGACTAATGTCACACACAGACACACCAGAGCCAAATCTGGGACTACTCAGTGCAATATTGTTATCTTGTGATCGCTTTGTTTCAGCAAACCTAGGTGTAATTGTTTTGAATGGATTAAATGTATATAATTATTAAAACAATTGTTGGTTTTAACAACTTGTGTTATTATGTGCATCACCCCCCCCCCCCCCATGTTTTCAGTGTAAATAATTCACCAGAGAGTTAATTAAATAATGTTAATACTGTATTTGATGAACACAGAGAGTAAGGATAAAACTCAAGTTTGGTGGTAATCTGGGTTCAGAAATTCATTCAGGTTTAAGAATCTGTCAACCTAAACAAAGAAAATGTTGAAAGATATGGCATGTTGATCTGTTCGTCAATCTGTCTACAACTTTAGCCTTCACGTTTTACTTTAAATCATCAACTAAAGAATGACACTTAATAATCGGGACTTGCTTGTAAAAGCTCAATATCTCGGGTAGATTACTGAAAAGATCGTTCATTTAGTGTCAAGGTCACACAGATGATGTTAGTCACAGTCATTCTATTGTTGTGATACGGATCTTCTTACACAAGATTTATTTTTGCGCGCCACTCTGTCCGTGGTTTTGTTTTCATTTCTCCGTTTCTTGTAGAATTCTGAGACACATTTGTAAAATAACAAAAAGCAAAACAGACTGAATAGGATGATTTATTGTCAATCTGCAGAAGGTGTAACAACGCGAGAGTCAAAGTAAGACGTACCTGTCCGAAATAGACGGATGGAAGAGGGAATTTACTGTAGCATAAAAACAATGGCGGGGGGAGCCCAAACAGGTCACAGGGACCGCTGTGTATCCTGTTACCATGGATACAATGGGTCCCAAGAATGTCCGGATAATCGCCATTTGATGAAGCTTGATACCGTCTTTCTTTTTGGTTTGGTTCTGGGTTTTTTGTTTTTTCGCTATGACTATTAAATAAACAGTTTACCTCCTAACCCCTCTGTTCAATACTATTAAACAGTTCACATTTATAGTTCTATATTTAATTTTCGGTATTTTTCACTGGGCAAACAAGTAAAAATTATGAACAAAAGGGCTTGTTCAGTTTCCTAGCCCCGGCAAACACCCGCTACCAAAAGAGTTGGGTATATACCGCCATTTCGCCTCTGTGGCCTACACGTATAAAGGGACTGGCTTTTTTTATTGGTTATTTGAAATCGATGGATCAAATAAAAAGAGCAGCAACTTGTGTTTAGATGGAACAAATTCTATTTAATGTGGTCTTTGTGCGGCATATGGCCACGAGTTTCTTGTTTGCTTGTATGAAATGAAACTATTGAGTGTCTGAATGAGATTATATATTTTGAAGGAGAACAATGAAAAATAACATTTCGCTGTGTATATATATATAATATAGTAATAAACAGATATATACAAGAAACACACGCACACACGGTTGATATAGGTCTGCTTCACAAACACAACTCCCTGCTTGTGCTCCACGAACTTTTAACACAGAACACTAAACACTAGGGGAGAAGAAAAATAAATTTCACAAGAATGTCAACAGCATAGTAAAATATCAGCGTATTGCAGCAAAATCTCTAGGATTGAAAACGGGAACTGCGTCAATTTTACACAATAAAATCCTTGCCGGAATAATTCAGTATTAGTACACTGGGACTTGTAGCGACTCTATTGCGGACTACTCGGTGCGCTGGAAACCATTTCTGTGCAGGCAATACATAAAAATCAAGTTGACGTGTTATATAAAGTTATATATCTTGTGCAATTTAAGAAATCTCTAATAAACATGCTATATTTAGTTTTAGTCACGATAAAAAGAACGGGATGGCCGTTTTGGAATTGGGTGAGTTCAGTTCAGAAGTAAGGAGTGCGGAGATAGTCGAGACTTCCTGTAGATAGTCAAGACATCCGGGAACTTTAATTTGTATCACTTCAATCAGATCCCCGAGACACATTAAAATATCGACTGGATTCTACCGTTCTGTTGATCACGTCCACTGAGAATACTGTAGGAGAATAATATCGTTTGGTTGCGTTGTACGTAGAATCAAAAAACAAAACAAGCTACTATCAACAGCTGATAGAGTTGGGGAGTTCGTTGCAAACTGTTTTGTAACCAGTACACGCCTAGATTTCTTCAAAATTAGAAACAAGGTATAATTTTCATAGTTTTCTTTTTTTTGGAATACGAATAAAGTAACCTTGGTGATTGACAGGCATTGCTTTAGTAGTTTCCTAAGTTTCAGCTATAGTGACAACACGCAAGGTGAGGAATTCACAGCACGGATACAGGAAGTGAATTAATTCAAATGTTCTGATAAGAAATGTCGACTGAAGAAAAAAAAATCATCACATTTCTCTAAGATTGTTCCTAACCTACACCAGGTGTCGCTTTGTCATCTGAAGCAGGACACTAGGACATTCTAACTACCACCCTTGAAATACAGTCCTACTTCCGGTTCGAAGGAGCAGGCGTGACGTAGATATCACAAGCTGAGTTACCGATATGTCTTGCGCGGCTGGAAGTCACTGTACGGTACGACATAGCGACACGAGGCCTGGGTTACGTGTTCACCGCCACCAGATTGTTAGACTTAGGGGGTGAGGTGGATGGGGAGTAGTGACGCGCTTCCGCCGAGTTGTTTACCGCGGAGGAATTTGAGAGTTTTGTAGAGTCTGTTGTCGCCCCGTCCGCTACATGAGAGTTGTTAACCAGGTCCTCTGTAACAAATAGAAATCATTGTCAGCGAACTCACTAAAGCAAGAACATGTTTTCAAGGCCAGAGTACTAAACACATTTAAAACTATGGTTTCAACTATCGTTAATCTTCATCTATTGAAATACATTGTACAAATTATTTTTTAACAAATCAAACCATATGTGTTTATATAAATATTTTTGCTTAATTCTTATGAATAAACGACCATTATTTTTAATTTAGATAACAAACATGCACTAGAGTTCTTTCTGCTGTTATTTGTCTTTAGTGAAGATTCAAAGGCAAGGATAATTCGGTCTGCCCTTGAAGTGAATATCATTCTCTGTATGTGTAATAAGTTATGTATTATCGTTCTTTGGACCAGTTTCTGTGTTATTTTCTGTTTCAAGGTTCAGATATAGTTTTTTCCAATTAATATATACACCAGGATATATTGCATATCTTATAATACATTAGTATTTAATTCAGAAGCATCAGTTCCATGCTTATCTATTTGTTTGCTTACTGTTACTCACTACTTTAAATAGCTTTTTTTTGTCTATATAGGCATCAGCGGTGTTTTTTTCTTTCAACCCAAGATGCGGCAACGATTGGTCAATTACCAATCATTGCCAATTATGACCGAAATGAATGGTTACATAACATGGCTACTGAGCCGTGGAGCTTGGACTTGGTGTGTACCAAGTCATTTGATATCAGCAAAAATCCACAGTTCGAGGTGTGAAGCATGTACTAATGATAGGTAACACTGACAGGATAGTACCACGAGAATTATATCATCGAACACCACCGAACGCTACTCACTCTTGTCCTGGTTTAGCGAGGTGGGTGTGGTGACATTACTGGTGACAGAGTTGGTGGTGACCCCCAGACTGGCGGTGGTGGCTGTCACAGAGTTACTGCTCCCCACGGGGGTACTATTTAGGTTGGCATTAGGAGCCATAATAAGACTGGTGATCCCAGCGGCATCTGTCAAACAGAATAAGAAGAAAGGTCAGTAAATCATCAACTCTATATCAGTATCGACCATGCTATCTGTTGCTTAACACCCCGAGAGTGGGACAATAATATGTATTTGGTCACTGTCGTCTTTGCACAGTAGTTTGTGAAATTCAACCATTTTAACCGAACAGAAACAATCTGTCTGCGTAACTCTTTGAATTTCATCATTTTAATTATGGCTTTGACATGTATTTGAATATAAATTGTATTCTTATTTGAGAGATTATTTTACAAACACCCTAATGGTAGCAAATGGCAAGAGAATAATAATGAAAAGTGCTTCTTTTTCTCTATAAAAAAAATCCGATAAAATGATTTACTCTGACATTAGGGAAGATGCTTAAGATTTCGCTGATCTTCTCATCTTCAAAACAAAGAGATAAAGCAGCTATACTTGAATGTTAATTAAACCCAGCAAGAGGATGGCAGTCGCTGGTTGCTTCCTTACCAATTCTTGTTGATCGTTGCAATATTCTTTAAACAGTGAGTGAAGTTAAGCCTTGATATTTACAGAAAAGCAAGGAGAAATGTGAGACGACGCTCATTTAGCATGTCTCCATGCATTTCAAGCATGGCTTGTTTTTTGTGCGTGTTTGTACGAAGTGACTATTATTTACCAGTATTCTCTCTCCAGAAATCGAACATTCCAATCTCTGCCACACTAACGACAACATGCAACTCTATCATGGATGGTGATATTGATTTTAAGTAAAGTTAGAATAATGCTTTAAAAGGCCGTAACTACAGCACTACACAGACTAAAAAACAAGCTAGAAGCAGCCTCAAGCAGACTAACACTTGGTTGATTCTGCAAAGCACTGGCAAACACAGTAAAACGTGAAGATTATATCAAAATTTGTTCACTTCTTAAAACCGACGGTCGTAACGTCAGGGGTACTTGTAAAATATCGCAATTTTGTTGCGGTTCTTGGAAACAAAAGGGGGAAAATTTGAAATAAAATAATGACGACATTAAGCCACAAAATTCCTCCAAATACAAACCCGATGGCTTAATTTCGGTAACTTTAAGAGGGGTTCCGGGGTTTGAACTTATTTCCACAAGGCGGGGTGGGCTCTTGTCAACCACATTGGATTGGGGTCGGGATCGAGGTACCGTACTGTCCTCTTTATCAGTGTGATTTATCATCAACATCGGGATCGATTCCTCTCCAGCCCGGCCTACAGAAGCAACACAAAATAGCACATATTAGCAGACGACATGCGATTAGTATAAAACTGGCAAAAGTAAACAATATGTACCATTTTCTACATGACGGTGTTAGCGAGTACAGACAGATTGCCAAGGTCTTAAATGGAAACAAGTTCAATTTTTCTTCCTATAACGAGTTAATTAACTGCAAAGGTTGCTTTCGTTCAATGTGGTTCTATGAACCAGCTCAGTCTCTAATTACCCTCTTTTATGAGATATAATGATTCGATTTGCTTCAACGGTTAATGTTCTACGAACATTTTTAAATGCAAGGTGGAAATTAAGCTATATGTAAGACATTAAATTTAATGAGAGTGCTATTTTCTCTACATTGTAAATTCTCCCAATCTATGATCAACAAGAAAGCTACAGAATTTCAGATGAGTCTAAATTAATTACAAAGGTTATTTTGGAGAAGAAGTACGTTCACAGATAATCTGCAGAATATATAAGTTAAGCTACTGATAAAACACTTGTCTACTAACCCAGTGGCTATATAGAACGAGAAATGGTAATATTTGTTTATATATGTGTCATGATGTTAGTAAACATTGCTGTCGTCATTGGCTACATAGTGAGATTAGTACTAATGCTAAGAATGTATACAATTACCGGGTGCTAATCAA
Source organism: Magallana hongkongensis (assembly GCA_016163765.1). Taxonomy (NCBI): domain Eukaryota; kingdom Metazoa; phylum Mollusca; class Bivalvia; order Ostreida; family Ostreidae; genus Magallana; species Magallana hongkongensis. The sequence goes on along the minus strand of WFKH01011801.1, from coordinate 60,008,221 downwards.
CAGTAACATGCACATAATCAAAATGTTCTTTCCTCCCAGCTGTATATTAATAACGCAAAAACCAAACGGTTGCCCCAGTGTGTAACGTGAAGAGTATATATATGCATTCATTCTGTGTAACAGTAGCTGTTGTAATGTTATAATCTGTGAGGAACGAAAGGTTTATAAAGACTCAAACTGGTCGCCACCACACTAACCACAAACCGCAGCGCCACACAACCTCAGTCACGTGGCTTCAACCAGTTGAGTCAACAGTGGTGGCGAGGAAAGTAATGCTGAAAGAGACGCAGACGACAGCGAATCAACGACCACTAAACATTTTGTTACTGTTATCGCCAATTCTCAACCACGTCGAGTTCGTGATGATGAAAAAATACCCATCCCCTCCAAAAACAAGCCATTATGTTTGCACAGTAATAAGAAATCGAAGGCCGAATTCTTGCTATCGTCTATGATAATGATCTTTCAGCTTATTTTCCTGCCTTGTATTGCAATCAAGAAAATTGTATCTCACGGCAAAACCATGGCATACTATACCTAAGAAATACCCGTACGGATATGCTGCAGACGAGAAAGATTTGCAACACATTAGCATTCTATACATTTAATAGCACTACTGACCAATGCACACACATATAATACACACACACACTCTCTCTCTCTCTCAGTTTACTAAGTCATTGTATAAAACTTTCTACAAACAATTTATCAGTTGAGTTCACTGTTTGAATTATTCATTGATATAAGTGACTCTAAATGGAGACTCCATAGAAGCGTGTCATGAGGCTCTTAATACATTAGACATCTAAACATCAGTCATGATACAGATAGATACATATAGATGTTTTCTAATCTATCTTGCGTTAGTAAGCATGCAACGTGAGAGTTGTTGATTTGTCGGCATGCAGTATGGTCACTATGCTACACAGACGGTAGCCCAGAGGTAACACATCACCCCTGGGGTCACAGAAAAAAGTGTAAAACTGTCCCGTTCTTTGAAGTGATCATAGGGTAAGGTCTTTCTGCAATTCAAATCAAAAATCTGCTGTAAAATTGTACGTCATTTGAGACATAATGAAGCAAACGTTTTTGATAAGTAACTCACAGAGGCACCTGGTGTTATACTATATAATTATATGTACTTAAATTTTTAACTCTATTTAATATATTTGGTAAGGAGATATATGTTTGGTATATAACGCCAGGTCACTGTGATAATAAGTGGTGCAAAAGTGAGATTTATTCTGGTTATGTCTCAAAATGGCCAAATAATTTCCACGTTAAAACAAAATTGCATTTTTTCCACGATTAATTGTTTGTAAAGGTATATAGCATTCACTAGAAAAATCATCATGGATTTTCCCCTCTTTTTTTTTATCAGGAATAAGTCTGAAAGAAATAACAGGCTATTAAGATTATTTTTACTGGGAAAATATGATTGAAACCGGAATTTGCACAGGGAGGTCAACTGGCGGGTAGTGCTTGGTTATAAAAATAGCAATGTTACGACTGACAGGGGGGTTGTTTGGAGCCGCGTACGTCTGACCCTCCACGGCGAAGGTAATCGGAGGGAGACCGGCATCACAGGTGTAACAAGATGATCGACCAATTAGTGCAGTGCCAATATCTCCAAGATTAGCGAAAACGGTTGTCTAGTCTCAGTCGTTTGATCAATGTTCATTGCCCTTTTCTAACACCTAGGCGATGATGGAAAAAAGCACAAAGACCGTGTTAAAATGCATATCTAATCATGCCAAAAATAGTCTGAAACGAAACAAGACAATTCACTTTAAATTGATTTTTTTGTTCAAATTGAAGGTAGGTTTCTCTGATATGCGTTGAGATCAAAAATGTGAGTTGTTTAGATTACTGCTGCGTGGAACAACTAAGTTGACATCAATGGCAGATGTTTGGTTAAATCGGAATAGAGCAATCACACGGAACAATCAAAGGGAAACAGGGTTGTCTCCTGCCCGAGTCTTCTCAGTGCATCTTTATCTGCCTCCCCGTTACACCGAGAACGAACCGAGAACACGGAAGCCAATTAGAATACAAAATATAAATAGATATAAAATCTAAATATTTTTCTGACTCTTTGATCAATTCTGTGTCTGCGTCAAAGAATTACGGAATCCAAGCAGAGTTTATAGAGTTACCGATTACCACGTCACCAATTCATAAATATTTATCAGTTTTTGTGTCTAGCGTAATTCAATTTACACATTTTAGGTGCAGAGGGTCTTAATTACATCTATCAAGGGCATTATAAACTCGGGTTTGTTCCATCAAACAAGGAAAACACGACTGAAGCATGTGGTCCAAACTTCCATTGCCCAACTAGGAAAAGTGCTAACACTGTATAGAGTTCTAAGGGTTTACCAGAGACAAATATTTGTCTATCGGGAGACCTAAATCAAAGGCAGTGGTATAATGAAGTGAGATTTCCGATGAGAGGGGAGAAACATGACATCGCGTGTTCTGAATAGACAAAGCAGAGTAAGAGTTAGTCTGTACAAATGATGTTAGTAAAGACAGGAAGTCACCTATCTACAGAAGCGCATGCGCCACACATAAATACAGATGTATACCAGTAACTTACTACGAAAGGGCATCAATTGCTGTATTGTACAACCTTGATCTTTAGAGGGGTAAGAAAACAATCAGTTAAAGTTCAAATGAAACACATCTGTAAAATGTCACACAATTATAATATATGAAAAAGAGAAACGAATGCTTTAAACACACTTCTATTTATTGCCATATATAGACGATATTAACGAGGTATTGATCGGTTGCTTATTGTGCCTCCTTGAGATAAACCCTGCATTAATACTACTTGTGTGTTGATCTAGAACGTCAACAACTTTGACAGATCTCGTATTGTCCAAACGTGAATCTAGACTAGGATGGTGCCACACAAAACGTTTACACATTAAGACAGAAGAGCTAGCAAACGGTTGTTTTACAAGGCATATTAAAGAACCGGGGTTTACAATGTTAAATGAAAATTAAACAATTAGTTTGCTAGAAAAACACCTATACTCAATTGAAAATCTACAAAACATTCTGCCTTTCAATATTTACATTTCATTATCACAAGTTGAAATATAGTATGAAGAAAAAGCATGCACGATCAAATATTTAGACGTCCTATTCTACTTTGAACGAACAATTGAAATGCTGCATAAGCGATTAAAACCGACAAGAAAAATGACATTAGAAGAAAAAAAATACGACACACAACTCTGAAGCAAGTACTCACCCATTCTGTTGATCTTATGGTCCGGCTGACCCACAGGGGGGTGCTTGATGGCGTTCCTGTGCCTGTTGATGGGAGGGGGACCTCCCCCTGGCCCCATGCCCTTGGGGCCCTTAGGTCGAGGCAGCTCCACTGGAAGGACCCGCCTTCTTTTCTTCGGTAGTTTGGATCGCGCCTGCGTATGGGAATAAAACAGGGCGAAGTTGCTGACTATAACTGGGACAGGGAGCGCAATAGTCAGTACCCCCAGAAGAGCACACAGCGCCCCCACAAACATACCCACGTACGTCTTTGGCGCCATGTCTCCGTACCCCACGGTTGTCATAGTAACGATAGCCCACCACAGTCCAACCGGAATCGACGTGAAATCGTTATCCGGATTATATTGAATTCGTTCCGCATAAAATATCAGAGCGGCAAAAATCACAATGCCCAACACAAGGAAAAACACTAGCAGCACGAGTTCCTTTGCACTCGCTTTGAAGGTATGAATTAGGATCTTGAGTCCGGCGGAATGCCGTGTAAGCTTACAAAGTCGCATGATACGGATGATACTAAAGAACTCCAGTATATCATTTTCTTGTTTCAGCTTCGTCAACATAAAATCCAAATAGAATGAAAGAGTAGCTATAATATCTATTATGTTCACCGGTGCTTTCAGAAAATCTAACTTATTTGGTGCAACTATCAATCGAATTATTATTTCAAATGTAAACCAAGCATTGCTTGCACATTCAATATAAAAGAACGCCTGATGGGGCTCCGTCTTCTTCTTCTCTAGCCGCCATGACAGTCCGCCGTCGGAGGTGTTCGAAGTGGTATTCTTGAGCACTGGAACTCGCATCTCGGGATGTGTTTTCAAACAGAAGGATAAAATAGAAACCACGATGAAAAATACTGATACAACGGCGATGACCTACAAAGAAATACCGATTACTAGTATATCAGATGAGCGATACATGGGTTGATTAAAAAAAATGTAACAGTTACCATGCCTAAAATATTGCAGAAACTTTGATTTACAACTACAATGTGAAAAGAATGGAGAAACGTTTACATTATAACCCAATTTTTTTTATGATTTTATTTTTTCTCTTTCCTGAACATTTTACATGTACCAAAACGGCAACTGTCATTGACAAAATGTACTTAGTTTGGCTGCGATATTTTTAGAAAACAGTTTGATCCCTAATTATCTTTAAAGATGAAAGACAAAGGGAGAGCGCAGTCTTAGTACTCGGAGATTGTTCTGAAGTGGACCCCCAAAGAACCACCCCTGTTCTGATGAATTCCATGAAATCGACAATTGTTCCCCGCTTCTCTCACTCCTGACAATAATAAGTTTGCACCACTTGTGTGGTTTCTCCTCCCCCAATCAAAGCTAAACACTCATCAGAACCACATCTGTCCCCGAAAGGTACAGTCAGAATTAAAGAATGCTCCCACCCCTTCTGGAAATTCCCGAATCCACTACTTTTAACTCTGGAGAAATTGTGTCACAAACAACGCAGAAAAAAGAACTCTGATACAGATAAAAAGACTTTCTCGACTTCCGCCAAAATAGTTTTGAATTAATTTGATCGTTGATGAGTTTTGCACGCATTGTTTTGATAGAATGCAATGATTACAGAATCTTTGCGTAATTAACAATACTTTTTGTGGTTCAAGGAAAACAAGTACAATCTATCAACTATTTCTAATTAAGAAAAGTATTTATTTTTATTTCGTCTTGTTTCTTCATCAATATATTTCTATACTTTTTATACTCTTGTATTTATTCATCAATCTTATTATTCATTTATTTTTTTTATTTATTTTTATTTTGGGGGGGGGGGGGGAGTCATAAATTATAGTTTGTTTACTTCACTGTGTGTTTTTTGATCTGTTACATTTTAGGTTAACCTTTATTTTGTTTTTAATCATTTCTTTATTTTTTCCCTATTGTTTACCACTTTCTCAGCACACATCAGCAGACGGCAGAGCTATAAATAAGACTACTAATGGCGGATAATAACGCTCCGATTTCTTCCAGGACCTACGGTGATTGGGTGTCAGACGATGGCTGATGATCGAACAGATCACTCCGCGGCTGTTAGGAGGGGGAATTACTGACGGAATATCATCGTTATTCATACAGAACAGTTCTCTTCGCTACACATTTTGACTTCTGTTAAAAATATCGTTCTATAAACAAACTGGCAAAAATGAACGATTTCCAGAACCCGGATCAGCCAAAGAGAAGCTTAATGCCAGAATCATGTGTTACCCTTGAGTAATCAACGAACCATAATGCCTGTCTTCAATGGCTTCTTCCCAGATAAAAGGGGGGATAAACAGTCCGAAATGGTCAACATCCATTCCAGGGCCTCTACTTGAAACAGATTCAAACTACCTTCTTACTTTAATGCTCTATTGAATCAATATTCTATTGAATTCTGATATTTTTCTGTTATATTTTCGACGTTTGTTGATACTCTTATTACCGTAAATTCACGAATTACAATTGTTCGTATGGATTAAAATTCAATTAATAATCCATCTGATATAAATTCTGTTATTTTTCTAACTGTTAATTTTTGTTTTATCTTTGTTAATTAATTATTGTTATTCCACAATTTTAATTGACAAAATAGTATGAGTTTTCATTGGTAGAAATGACGTCAACGTTGCAGAATAATAAACGACTTTCTACCACCCGAATCCAGTGAACGTCAAAGCCAATTATTTGTTCGGAGTTAAGTATTTAACTAATTCCCCGAAACAGAGATAAACTAGAGTGTTTACTCGCTCGCAGAATCTTGCATCCTGCGTGTGTAAATCGAGACAGATCTATTGTAATGCCTGTCGACATTGTCTAAATACTTATACAGAGTTAAGTAAACGTCTACGACCCGAGTTCACCGAATAACGCCACACTCCTTATCTTATATAGCTATACAATGTCTTACCCGTCTTACCTTGGCAGCATTGGAGGAGTAGGGCTCGTCAAAGAGGGCCCATATCTTGGGCTGAATCCTTTGCCAGCAGTTCAGCTCCCCCGCCCTGTATTCCTCCTCCCACCCAAACTTCTTCATAATGTCCTCCTCTGTCGGTTTGTCTGTGTCCAGGTCCAGCCGATCCAAGATGGCCAGCACGTCCTGAGTGTCTCTGTGTTGGGTGTAGGTCATCCAGCAGCACGGCTCCACCTGGTTCGAATCCAACCCCCAGAACTCGAGCTCTTCCTCAAACAGCGGGCCACAGACGTCGGTGGGGTAGTGGAGCTTCCCTGTACGGTAGTAGTTGAGGATCTGCGCGAACACCCCAGGATGACGGTCGAAGAAGTACTCGTTCAAGATGGGGTCATAGTTGGCCAGCGCCTCGGTCAGTCGGGAGAGACGCGTGGCCGGAATCTTCTTCAGGGTGGCTTTATAAGTCTCATGGCGGATGCCGCCAACATTAAGAATGACCCGATTATCGTCTATCGTTGTCATGGTTTTGTAAAAAAAAAATTATTTCACTTATATTTCACGTAACAATGTTATATATATTATCCAAAGAATTCAAGAAATGATTAGTCAGTTGCAAACGTGTGTCACTTTCACATCGCCACCACGGTCAGCGCTTCTTCCTCTTACCCATGTTCCAGAGACGGTTGGAGTGGCAGTCTACAACATAAAGGTTACTCGATCAATGAAAACTTGTCAATATTTCATAAAGCTTCCAAACTTCATTTTCCTCATTATATGGAAATAGGATTATGCTATAAATTGGATTAGAATATACACAGTTGAGAATTGCTATGTTTATACATGTTTTGCCAAAAGCTCTATGCAACATTAATGTCAAGAGCGGCACGTCTGGGGTTCAGAACACTATCCGCCGGCTCTCTTGGCACCGCTCTACCCCAGACGGACCGCAGCCGGAGGTATCCCGTAAAACACGAACAGATGACGTAAAAAATAAATCCGATTTTTTATCCTCAGTGTACACCGGCGATTTATAACAACGAAGAAACCTCTGCAGACGTATTGATATCAAGTGACACACGGAAAGTTAAACTTATTATAATATATGAGAGCAGGTGTAAACAACCTTGAGTCCTACTTTCACAGTTGTTATGATTAAGACTATGTGTGTTTACCCCCTGAAATATATTGAAAAAGTCGTCTCATAAACATGCAGATGTACATAAATAGAAGGGATTAAACAAAAGCATTAGAACTAATATACTTTAAGAAACAAGCAAGTTCTATATTTAACAAGATACGTGTATAAATAAAGTGTTAATTGCAAAACCAGATTGTACAACAAACTCCTTTTGGAATGTCAAAGGTACTATCATGTGCACAAAGTTAAACATTCCAAAATGTCTTAAACTTGGTCAGTCTTTTATTATCTATTTAGAAATAAAACGGATGTACTGTATTTAACGAGAAGTAAGCTCATTTACAATCATAAGTAATATATGCATAATATATTTTCTTCAAATCATTTACATAATAATATAACTTCCTCGTGGTCCATTCAAAGTAAGCTCATTTACAATCATAAGTAATATATGCATAATATATTTTCTTCAAATCATTTACATAATAATATAACTTCCTCGTGGTCCATTCAAAATGTGGGTTTTTTTCAGCTACACCTACGATGTTGTCTCGTTAACGCGCACGTCCAAGATGCATTGACATGACAATTTGTTAATCAGATATTTCTGCTTATTGCACAAATATAAAAATATAACATGTATTGTATTCTGTGCAGCATTGATACATGTGTGTGCTAGAGTACTTGCATGCAGGCTCATTCCCGCCAACTCCCGGATGAATGATTATTAAATAAAATATGTTGTTAATGTCATATTTATTAAATGAATAAGTAACAATAAAACCAAGGTTAAAAAATTCCCTGGATTATGAAGTTTGTTAGTGGGTGACCAAAAATCAATTGAAAGCCATTTGTGCTTCAGAGAATATGAAAACGTGACCAACTATTTTTATCTGTCTTGGTACGTGCATGCATTTATTTATATACTAGGTATTTAATCGTTTAATAAGGAAAATATATTTGTTCAATCTGCAAATACAACATATATATATTTAAACAAATTGAAACAAATATATTTTCTTACTCAGAATGTCAAGCACGTGCGTATTAATAAATACTTCTGTGTTATTTACAAAAATAGGTGTGTTTGTTTCAAAACAAGTGTATACTGGTATAATGTATATCTAGAATTCCACACCACCACCATCCCAACCCTTACACCCAGCCACCCACACCCCACTCACACACACATTCTCCTAATCCACACTTTCGCGTTTGGTAGTTACAGCTAAGAACGCCTCAATGAAAATCCCGCTGCAGAAAATAGTTCTCTTTTATATATTTGTAATCAAGCACATCCTGGTATGTGTGACGGATAAATTGCCAAATATCTGACGCTAAGGTCTCTTCCGGTAACGGTGTTTCTTCTTCCTATGAACATTGTTTGATCTTATTACAAACTGTAGAGAAAAAACTTGATGGGAAAGACAAGGTTTTTGGACATTTGTGTGTTTCATAAGTTAATCAAACCAAAGTACCTATGCCAGAGGGTCTTCTGTGGGAACCAATCAAGGACTGGTGGTGGTGGGGGGGGGGGGGGGGGGGAGGAGAGGGGAAAGGGGCAAAGAACAGTTAGAGAATAGGGAGTGTGGGTCTATCATCCAATCAGAATCTAAAAAAGTTACAAAAACTTTCCAAAGTTCGAAACAATTAATTACCCGGCCTTCCCATATGATGTGAGTAATATCACTGGTACAGTATATTATCCCTCCTTATCAGCCCATGTCGACTCCCGGGCGAACTCGGTTCCTCCGATAGACCGCCGCTAACTACAAAGGGATTTGTGTATCATAGAATATAAACAATTTGCGATAAGCTGACTAAATCTCCAGGAAAGAAGCTGATACAAGTTGGTTAACCCACAACACAACACAAC
>WFKH01011801.1:59906585-59954045 GCA_016163765.1 Magallana hongkongensis | reverse complement strand
GACATAGTGTCTTAAAAAGTGTAAGTCTTGATGTAGTGAGGTACCTTAAACTTATATCTGAAAGGAATATTTTCCTATACTTATATACTACAACACTTCCTTTTCATTGGTTAGAATGTGTTAAAAATGATTATAATCATTAACTTCTTCTAAAACAAATATTATGAGCTGATTTTTTAAAATTTAAATTGTCTTGTAAATGTGCTGGGTTTTTTTTTTCATTATGCACGTAAATTCAGCCTTATGAAAATAAAACTAAGCTTTAAATTTCATCAAAAGAAAGATGTTTAAATAATAGAATATATTATTTATAAAAACCAATTTTCTTACAGAATGAAAATTATTTCATTTTGCTTCAAAATTACTTTATAGTTTTTTCAGCTAAAATTGACGAACTGTTTATAACCCTAATTTTTTTCTGCATGAAATGTAAAAGTACAAATTTTATTATAGAAAAAGGCAAGGTCAAGTATTTCGGAACTTTTAAGCACAGGCACCTGACGTTATATATTTTTCTCATAATAAAAATAAATACCCTATATCTAATAATATAGGGTTTTTATTTTTATTATGCGAAAATATATACATGTAACGTCAGGTGTTATATATTTTTCTCATAATAAAAAGAAATACCCTATATCTAATAATATAGAGTATTTATTTTTATTATGAGAAAGATATATAACGTCAGGTGCCTGTGTTTTTAAGGTGCAATGATACTCTGACAAGGGAGATAAATCTCAAGGGAGTACATGTCCTTTAAAAAATTGTTCAAGTTGTCAAAGTTAACCCCTTAGAGTATATATGATGACAATAAAAGCATTCAACTATGATGACTGCAATCCCATTTCATATGACTACACAGATGGAATAATTACAATTAGTTACCTCAGCTCAAATGCGTTGTCCAATTATTTTTTGTGTATGCATGTTTGCAAAATTATTGCATATTAATTATTAAAAGATACGCTTGTCAGTTTCAACATGTTCATAATATAGGAAGTACTAAGACCACAGGAATCATGTAAACGTGACTCGGCACTTTCAAGATTCTAGCTCTGTAATTGGACCTAACAGGTGCTTATGACAAAAGGTATTGACTGCAGACAGTGCATGCTGTAGGCCTGGAGCAAACTGAAAACGATATCAAACCAAGGTCAGGGCATTGATTGACATGCACAGAGTGATAACGGCCAAGAAATGTGGATAAACAGTTGAAGTGCTATAGAAATGAAATTTTCGAATCCCCAATTGACCAACAGGACAAAAAGCTCTAATCTGAAAGGTGTTTTCATAAAGGGTTTTCACATCCCGATAATCTTCTTACAAATCCTGATAACAAATATAAAAACAAATCAAACCGTATAGGTAAAAACACTGACAAGCAAGTCATGGGCGGCAGTGTTATATCTTAATTGTGGGAATTATCTGCCTATCGCTTGATTTGTTCACTTGATTTTTTGCTATTATCTGCTGCAAGTGGACTTTTAAATTCTGAAAGGTTTGGGGTAAATATTTTCAATCTTTGGCGAAGCTTAACAGAGAGAGCGCGCAACACTGACACCGATTGTTCACAGCGAGCTGGTCTCAATAACACCACGCAAGATGTCGGTGTCCGATGATAGTATTATTTCAGCGTTAAGGGTAAGTTCCAAACTCCAATCTGAAGCAACTTTATCCGTTATTTCGCGCAATTTCCAGTTTCTCACGTCGCGCACATGTACAAGACCTCCCTTGAACTGGTCAGATTTCCGATTTTCATTGATTGCCTCCGACTCGTTTCTACGGAGAAAAATTGACGATTTTCTTCAATTGTTTGTCCGTGCCTCCTACTTCATTCATTTATCTCTACTGTTCCACGTTTTGGTTTGGTCTGTGTTTGTGTCATACTTACTTATAAGTATTTCCTTGTGTTACAGAATGGAGAAATTAATGACGGAATCATGGACGGTAAGCATTCTAATTATTTATAAACATACGGGATCTTCTTTTATTTTCATTTTAAATTTTTTTTTAAATTTGGAATCTTTGAAAATATATTATGAATACGTTTATTCTTGGAGATATGGTTTTTAGGAATTTTGTCTTCTTAGGGGAAGGGGTGTGAATTTGGTTTCGATGATGATGTTTTACTTTGTTGATCGTTTCTGATTAAGACTTGTTGCTATCATTTGCTCCAGAGATTCGCCAGACTTTTGAGCTGTTTGACAGTGACCATGATGGTAAGGTCAGTACCAAGGAGATCTCGGTCATCATGCGCTCCCTGGGGATGCTGATCTCTGACAAAGAAATGGACGAACTGGTCGCTCGTCTGGACACCGACGGTGAGTGGAACCAAACAGAAAATATTACATTTGAATATCAAACCAATTGTTATCAACATAATATCAAATTGAAAGTAAAAGACGTTGGCCCTTCACGGAAGACCACGAGGCGCTCAAACGATACTGTTCTTTATTGTGTAGGAAATATACACGCACATGTTAAACCTTTAGATAATATTGGTTCTGTTATTAAATATTCATGAATTAAAATTTTTGTAACAAAAGATTTCAAAAGAAAATTTCCGTGCGTGTATGAACATACATGTACTTGTCCCGGTTTATGTTCTTGAGCATTTTGTTTTAAAATTTCGAATACGAGACAAATACCATAAATTTATATTGATTTTGTTCAGTTGACGAAATCCCCTATAAAGCAGGGGCCAATTTATTAATATATCTACATGTATTTATTTATCAATTTATTTAGCCATTTCTATATCGTTTTGTTTACGCCGTCAGATTTCATTTTGTACATTTGATGTACAGATAAATGGTTTCTTGTATCTTTTATCAGGGACATTTATACAACAAATCACCGAGGTGTTAAACGGCTGAAACAACTTTCCCAATGTTTATCAATTATACCTAAAAATTCCTCGGCAAATGACCACCGACTCTTTTCAAAATACAATTTAAATTTCTTTAAAATGGGTCATGGTTATGTTTTTAAAGGCCCTGTTATTTTAAATTTTTTTGCTTTAAAGGCTGAAAAATGTTTGATAGATCCTGTAGGTTTTAAATCTCTTATTGGTAGATAATATAAGGAACCGAATGTCATGCTCTCTATACTGCATATTACAGGTGCAAAAACTGTTGTTATCTTAGCAGTGATTACGTAAGTTTAAGTTTCAGACACACCCAGTCACTTCCGTTTGAAAAACAAGTTTATAAGTTTCAACAACATCAACAAAAGCCCATAAAATGTTTACGTCAAATTGCTTATCATTACAATTATAGATTCCATTCATTTGCTCAAAGGGATCATGTTTCGGTGTTTATGACTGGATCAACATTCGATCCTGTTGATTTAAAGATATTTCTAAATCTATCAATGCGCTTGGAATATGTAGCGTATAGCGTGTATATGTATATAATGTGGCGCTGTCTGAGTCATAACATCACTCTCATCATCGTCCTCTCATCTTGACCAGTTAGTTCAGTTTGTCTGTGTGTCTGTAAGAGACAGTTACCGGACGTAATATACCAGCAAAAGACCTAATTAATGTTTTAGTTAGATCATACTAGGAAACCTTTATCGACTAAGGAGGGACTCCGTCATTTCTTTTCCTCGGCCTCTTCGTTTAAATTTAACTTCATCATCTAACTTAAACCTGAGTTAGGTTAAGGGAACCCTTATACGAACTTAAAACATAACTTACTTTTTTATACGCTGATAGAAAGTTCTCTGCCAATCAAATTTTTCGTCTGTTTTTCTTCTTTTTTCTTAATTCTCAAAGCTGAAATTTGCTGTCCCATTGAACATGATGTTTGGATGATCATACTTACAGTGCTGTCTACATAGACCTCGGTTTTTCCCTCAGGTAATGGCACGGTGGAGTTTGCCGAGTTCGAGAACTTCATGCTGACCAGCGGGGTCCTGAACAAGATTCCGGATGAAATGGACGAGAACCTGAGGGACGCCTTCAAAATTCTGGACAAGAACAATGACGGCTACATTGACAAGGAGGAGCTCATCTTCTACATGACCAAATTCGGTCAGCAACTAGGGTTTTTTTTTTATATTTTTATATAAAACATAATTACATTGTATCAATTTTTTATTGATTTCTTTGTAAGAACCTATATATGAAAATTTAACATGATCGTGAAATAAGTCGTTTTTTTAATACGAGATGAAACTCTTTTCTGTTGAATCAGTGTGCTGTCAAATTGTAGATTCTGAATTCAATGGTTGTGTGCAAATACAAATTTTACAATATGACAATTGTAAATTTTGTACTATCACCCAGAAAGTAAACTCAAAAATTTACAATATGGAAGTACATACATATTCATAAACGTACTTTTGCAGTGAAATTTTTTCCACAAACTTAGCTGTTAAGAAAATTCGAAAATATGACAATGCAATCGTTTGCATTGTTTTGTGTTGGCTAGGTGACAAGATGGCGGTCAAAGACGCGGAGGAGATGATTGAGGAAGCGGATCAGAACGGAGACGGAAGGATAGACTACAAAGGTACGTGCCTACGTCATCAGTGGCCGCCCACATCAACAAAGTGACGTCACAAACAAGTTCTAAAAGAACCCCTCTATGTATACAGTTGTCACTTTGTCCGTCTGTTGATAGTCTTCACGAAGATGAAGTCGCTCAATATATGATAATATCGATTTCTGATGACCTTTGAACCAGTTCTGATGTTATCGCTTGTGTAAGCACCATGTTGATTAAATCTAGATTTTATGGATTGTGCATCAAATGAAAAATTAACGATGTGACAACAATGAAATAAATTTTCGTTTAACAGTTTGTTTATTTACAGTATATTATCAAAATTCATTGATTTTTTTAAAATTTGGGGATAAACAGTGTTTGTGGTATACGGGTAAAAATTAAACGTATCAATTTGAAAAAAAATATCTTGATTTTGGAGAGAAAAGACGAGTTTGTTATTAACATTAAAATTCTCCGATGTTCATTTACAGAGTATGTCCGACATATGACTGGGAAGTTATAGTTAGTTACCTTAGCGGCCTTATAGACTTTTTAACTTTGTGCTACGCCCCAGGAAAAACCGAGTTCTTCAAGTGTCTCAGCCTGTACATGTACACTGTAAGTATATAGATCTATACATGTACGTACTATTGAAAATCTAAAACACAGCGTGGAAGGACGCGATGACTCCGATGTAAAGCACATACACTGGCGGCCATATGTTGTGAATTCTCAGACTGAATGGATATTTTTTATATTTTCGGTTGTGTTATAGATATATGCCTTTATGATTATCATAAACATATACATATGTTATGAAACATTATGAAACAAACATAGACATATGTATCAAACAGACATTTGTTATCAGTGATCAAACTTATTAACAAGTGTTATCGTTTCATTTATTCAATATATTATAAATGTTACGTTATCTATAAGTATCGGATTGAATTAATTGTCAACCTCTCACGAATTTAACTGTGTCTGGAAATACTGTTGGTATATCGCATATTATGAAATACGCTTAAATTTCAAAGTATTCGCTTTATAGCTAAGTTTTGAAACATATATTATAAAGAGATAAACTGAAAAACTGAACTATTTTCTAGAAAAAAATGATTAATAATTGTGTGCTTTTTTGGGGAAGGGGGGGGGGGGCGTTTATGTATTGTTTCAGTATTATTTTTTCCTAAATAGTGCTATGATGGAGAATTTTATATGATGAGTTAAGTGGCTCTACATATTTTAATAAAGCCTCATCAGTTGAAATTAAAAACCATTAATTTGTTATTTCTGTTTATTGAATGCATACAGTTTTCTGTAAGTAATATGTTTGTAGATTTATACGTTTGTATGAAATATTTAAAGCATATCGATTGTATGTATTACACTGATTATTACTGATAACCGTTACTGATATGAAATATGTAACGTATTTGATGTAACGCATTATTTCTGTTTAGCGAATGTTACGATTGTATATATTCTTTGTTGTTAATGTATGGATGCGAATTGTGATTTGTTTATATATATATATATATACACTGTATATGGGGTTTCGTATGTGCCGGGAGCTGTTGTACAAGAATATACCGGGTATGTGTTACAGGTACTTATTTCTAAAATTGAGGTTGACAATTACACTGAGAGGATCAACTTTTATTCCAGAAACAAGTGCTTATGATTTGTTGAACTTGCGTACATTTTTGTACTTGTATTTGATATTTCCGCAAAAATTGTCTTCTTCCGTAATAATCCAAAATAAAATAAAATCTTATTAAGGAACAATGTTTTCTGTGTGTGTGTGTGTGTGTGTGTGTGTGTGTGTGTGTGTGTGTGTGCGTGTGCGTGTGTGTGTGTGTGTGTGTTGGGGCAATGACTTGTATCCAATTGATACATCGCTGTGTTCCTCCAACACTGCTGCTGTGACTTATGAATTTTAATTTTTCTTATGAATACCCATTCATAAGTTGTAAATATACACCCACTCATAAGTTGTAAATAAACACCCGTCCCATTACGGTGTGTATACATAGAGAAGTTACGTGTTGTGTTTAAACAACATAAACCCAGTGTTTCTATAAATCGGTCACCTCTCGAGGGGTGCAATGATCCAGATGGTGTTGCAGATTGATGAAGTACACGCTATACATCATATGAAGAAGTATAACACGACTGCTTAGCTAATGAAGCGTGGGTTCTTACAAAGCATCGTACAATATTATAACACATCCAGCGGCCCCGGGTCTCAGTGTGTGTAAGTATATTGTATATATAAGTACGGCACTAGACCTGTTACGGTTATATACATGGAATATACCGCGACCATCTTTGTTTCTATCTATTGAATATGGACTGACAGGTGCTTGTAATTAGATCTTTTAATTGGATATCTTTAATCAGGCTTCTTTGACCGGTTCGTCTCCAGGGACTGAAGGAATTGATACACTCTCTGCCTCGTCTCTTGCTCTGCCGTGTGTCGTGAACGACTGTGAAAGCATCCCCCCGGTGGGACTTCAGCAGATTTTTCTGTAATTCCCATATTTCATCAGTCTAGCGAACGGTTGGAATCGATAACCTCTACAATTACTCAGAACTCTCACAGAAATGTCGATCTAACGTACAATTCCCGCGAAAAAAAATCCAGGCTGGGGTCTGAGTAATCGCAGCGTCCTTGTGTTTTTAACTTTGTTTTTGACTTGTCAGGAAGCCAGGATTGGGACACCGGACATCGGCTTATATCTCCTCTCACACAAAGGATGCTGTGGCCGCTCTAGTAGGGGGAGGGGCTGCGTCATCGATTGGACGACAGACTCTGAGACAGTGGAGGGGTTTACTTGGGGCGAACTTCCGTATTGTCGAGGCTTGGTGATCAATGAATTCAGCATTGATCAAATGTCCGTCGTCTGATCATACGATCTGTTAATTAACTTGATTGTGATTCCTGATAATATGCAGATTGTTGCCAGCAATTAAATGGTTAATATTGGTGTGTGTATTCTGGAACTTGGAGATATTTATATAGAGACTAGACCTATTTCTGCAACTCTTCACGTATAATGGGAAAACATGGATTTATGTGGAGCATCTCCTGTATTTTGAATTTTATTGTGCTACTCGTGAGATTCGGAGAGGGTGGTGAGTATAAGTTACATAATTAGAAAACATTGCTTCAGCATGCTGTTTCAAATTCAGTTGAACCAGACGTGTTTTGTGGCCTGTAACAACACACTTTTCTCATTAGCTGCAGTAGAGCCTTGCAATTAGAACCATTCTAACAAGACCTTGGACTTTCAGTAGGACGTAGCTATCTACTTCTTGCGTCAAAACAAGTTAAAAATGAGGCTGTCACTCAGAGAAAAAAAAAATGATATTCAGGCTCGAAGAAACCCGATGGCGAGATAACCATGGTATTGTCTGAATTGATAAAAATTATCGATCCCAATGCACAGGGAACTGATTTTAGAATAATTTAAAAAGATTTTAAGTATTTCTGGCTTCGTTAAGTGATAATGTGTTTAGATCTTGACTGACCCAATTAACAAAAGGGTTCTGACAGAAAATGTCATGGGCAAATCAAAGTAGGGATTTCCTCTAATGTGTATTTTATCGGTTTCTACAAATTGTCTTCATATGATTAAAATAGAATAGCATTCAAATAGAAACTTTAAGCAGATAACACAAAGTAAAACAAAAGCCTGGATGGTGCATGTGCCGTAGACTTTAGAGACATAAAGATATTTGGTTCGATTCCCAAGTATTTAGGTTCTAATAGTTATGTAACAATGGAATGAACAAAATTGCCATGAAATCTAGTAGTTACTGGACGATGGCAGCTTTGAGTTGGTATTGACTCGCAAGGTTCCAATTGTTTCGATTAATAGCGCAATTAATCTGAATTATGCATTAACATATTGAGAGCGCACGCTCACGCCTACTGAGACAATAGTGTTCAACACATGGCAAACGTTAGTGAGAGGAATTTTAAGACCAATTCGAATATCTCTTGAAAGTCAGTATGTGAAACAGTAATACATTGTGTCACTTTCTTGTCTCATCTAAAATCTGGTCGGGTTCGGTAATCAGATGTAATCTCACTCTCCTAAAACATCTGACAGAGAAATTCTTTGTAGACAAAAAAATTAACATCTGGATAACTTGGATAATACAGAATTCAGAGCATTATCAGTAATCTTGTAATCTTGAATGTGATACAGATATATCACAGATAAAGCAAAGATTGAAAGACTGAGGCTGTTCACTCAAAGAAAACAAACTATTGTCTAATTTGAGACACACCAATTTTATGATTTTTCGTACGTGTTTGAATCAACAAGGACTTGTACTTTCTTGAATTTGACGTATGCACTTTTAAGTTTTGCATTTGCACTGTTTTCTAAATGTCTCTACAGACAACGAGGAACTGTCCCTGATTAAGTATAAATCAGAACATTTCGTTAAAAATGAGGCGCGCAAGATGTAGGAATCCAACAAGTTAATACTGATATCTAATTCAGTTGTTAATTGAACGCCTTCTATGAATAAATACGTTGGACAAATATCTACCTGACATTGGTACAAAAATAAGTTACGTCACTTCAATTCGGGTTATACTCTACAGGTACAGTAAATCTTCGTTATCCCGAATACCATTGATCTGTCGAAGTGAATAAATGGAAGTCCGAGTTACTGTTTCTTTACGTATCTGAACCTACAGTAAATGTTTAACCTCAATATCTTCAGATATCTGGAGGGTTTTTTCTCTGTTCCATCGAGTTCTAAATACAACAAGGTTAGACTGTATGTATTTACGAAATTTATAAAGTTTTAGATGGTTTTTTTTTAATTACATGGGGTTTTTTTTTGGGGGGGGGGGGGGGTTGTCAAGATAATTTTTTAGTTTAAGTGAAGTATTGAAACGATGTCATTCATATTGATATATGGACTTGAGAATCTGAGACTTAAGATATTTTCAGAGAACTCTCTAATTAAAATTAATGTGAGCCAAGCGAGTTCCCCTGCTCTCTGTTTATTTGATATGTCACACCAAACGTTATACTTCACGTCAGAGCTGTCCCGCTGATTTTATACCTCGATAATAAAGATGTAAGAACCAAGAAATGTACAGAAATGAAGAGATATCCGGAAGTAAATCCGCTAAACCAAGAGGAAATAATAAACACCACAATATTATGACATTTTTTTTTTTTTTTGGCGAAAGCAATTACTTTCCAATATCATCGATTTGAATTCGAATATATTTAGATCATTGAAAGGAAAATGTTATTTTCATCTTGTATATACACCAATTTAGTAACTTCCCCCTTTTTTTTATCTAAAATCTGATTTTGTTAATGCCGCTAGCTTTCTGACAAAAACAAATCTAGATCTAGCCTAGATTCAAAGAAATTTATTCGTGTAAGATTATTTGCTGTCTACGAACACTTTGAAACTGCATTCAAACGCGTTATACAGAGGGTTTCAGTGCAATTTAAAAGTGATAATAATTATATGTATTTAAGTACTTTCAATGAATAATATTCACACGATTAAAATAGTTTATATATCGGGGCAATGTGAGGATTATTTCGTGATAGGAACGGTATGCTACATAGCAATTCGAAAAGCACTGACTTCCAAATATCGGTAGTTTCTGTAATTACTATATATGGAAGAATTGGCTCTTTTTGTAATGCACTGAACGAAGCTAACGATATCATTATACATAAACAGTTAACCAAGGAAATATTCAAAGATGAATTTTGAAGTGTAAAAGCTTTGATTGTTTGTATGGGCTCAGTTGGCTATGAATGTATAACATAATACATGTAAATAACCCTCTGATGCGGGTATAGAGCCGTGTTGTGTAACGGAAGACTATTGAGCTTGATATTTCTCCTACGTAATACATGTGTACTGATATACTGACATTTTTATGATGGTTTTTCCACTATAACCAAATGGAGTTCAAGAACCTGCTTTCCACTAACAGAAGATGATGACTAGATACTGATCAAATGTTGATAGTATTCTAAACTTTGTCAAGTATCACCACTAGTTTTCTTTTTTTTTTCCTTTTAAGTTTTATTAATAAACATAACGAAATCCTATTTACAATTACTATTGTTACATTAAAAGTTTAAAATTTATCAATTCAGACTTAACTATAACAGTTTTAAAATTTATAAATTCAAACTTAACTATAACAGTTTTAAAACTGTTATAGTTAAGTTTGAATTGATAAATTTTAAACTTTTAATGTAACACTATATCTATTCTGAAAAAAGGTAGTTAGCCATACATGTATTTATATATATTGACAAAAAATACAATTCATAATATTTCCTCAAATTGCAATTTTTAAACAAGTATCCTCACTATTTCAGTGGATATCCTGATCTTTGCTGACGGGGTCAGTATCCACCGGTCTCTCCTCGACGGCTCTCAGCATCATATCCTACCTCTAGATCATATCCAAAAAGCCAAGTTTGTAGAGTTTGACCCTCAAAGTAAGCAGATATACTGGTCGGACGTCCAAACAAAGGAAATATGGCGAACAGACCTGTGCGGAGAAGGTAGACTATAGAATATGCATTTTTGACATGTCTGTAATAATACTTAAGACTTACGTTGCTTACTCTGCATAAAAATACCATAAGACATTACATGTATATCATACTTTCAGATAAATATCGTTAGTTGTAACGAGTCTTATTTTAATATTTATCCATTGGTTAAACATTTTCCATTTCAGAGCAGCAGCGCGTGTACAGAGTCAATGCCACGGCATATACCTACTTCATAAGCCTCGCTTTAGATTATGAGGCTCGAAAGATTTACTGGACAAATAGCGGATATGACATCATAGAGCGCTTAAATTTCGACGGAAGTGGTTATGTAGAAATAGCGACGGAGCGAATAGGTTCTCCAAAGGATTTAGAAATAGATATCAACAATGGGTTTGTATTGCAAAAATACGATTGACAATTGGTTTTATACCTTTATAAAAGTGTTCTAGACTTGCCAAAATTTGAATCAATTATAAGAGTATTGAAAGATATTCGTGCTACTCAGGCCCGAGTCCCGATTTGATTATTCTATAGACAACATAAGACACGATTATAATATCCACCACCAAAAACGATATTGCAAAATTATTGCTATATTACTCAGATTTCACATCTGTTAAAAAGGTTTGAATAAAGTTATGCATCGTTTCGTGTTCTTTGTAAGCCTTTCACCTTATTTAACTCCTGGAGATTCGCCTCAAACTCAGTAATTACGAAGTCCAATTAATAAGCGTTTATTAATGAGCGTGATCGTATAGTAGATTTTACAATCATTAAGAGCAGCTCAAATCAAAGATCTATCTAACATCATTTTACATGAGTATATATAACATTTTACTTATGATTGACGGTTCTGACCAGTCCGGCCCATCTACAATGATCATGAGTGAACAATTAGTGTCAAAATCCCGGAGTTAAATTTTATTTCTAAATAAAGTAACAAAACTGTCAAAACCGTCAGAAAGAATATCGTGATGTGGGTTTTGAGTCTCAGAATCCGAGTCTCTGAGTCCCCACCTGGGTATGATGCATCGTTTACTCATAATACATTCATTCATACATGGCTTTAAGGTTACAAAGGTTAAATAGAATAAGCAATACATGACTCTATATAGAGTACCAGAGCTATCGATGCAGACACAGAATCGCCAAATATGACAACTTATTTACAAACTCCCAATTTGGATATTTGTGCCCGTATTCTGCACCTGGTTGCATAACATCATTTAGAAATACTGCGCAGTGCTACAAGAGTCACATAGTTCATTCTGTTAGTTATCATTAACACAATTCATTACGCAGTATCTATGTATACATAAGTATCATAGTGACCAATTTGTAATAGTAACAATTCAAGGTCATAGCATGGCTATCTGTTTACATCTTCGTAGCTTTCTCTATTGGTTGGATGGTGGTACACGGCCCAAAATAGAGCGGTGTAAGCTGGACGGGGGTGGCAGGACCTTGATATTTGATCTGAAGGACCAGTTCCCCTCAGCCCTGGCCCTGGATGTGGAGGGACAGAAGCTGTTCTGGAACGACGGGAACAACCAGTCTGTGTGGGTCGGAAACACGGACAGAACCGGGAAACGGCAGCTGGCGTCCAACTCCGTCCATTCCTTTCCCAACATGATCGGAATCTCCGTCTTAGGTAGGATCCAGGTTTTCTCCTTTAGCAGAAGTGCCATATCGTATTTGATTGCTTTGATTATGATTGATATATAATACGTTTTGGTTTTTTTAATGATTTTGCGCAGTGTTGACTTCATTGATTGTTTGATTCGTTGACAAACTTTCTTATTATACAACATTCATAAAATTGGATATGTCAATTGAAATGAAGTCCGAAACAGTTGAGATTTCTATGATTTTTTATTTAACGATTTCAATTGATTTATGTGAATGGACATGTTCGGAGAAATTATACTTTTTAAATTTCTAAATAATTTCAACAAAATTTCATTGCAATTTTTAAATCGCAAAATAACGGGAAATGTGTTTCAGCATACATGTACACTTGGTTGGCTTGACTGTGATATACTAGCAGTACTCTCTTTTATTCATTGAAAATCTTTCGTAACAACCGTACTTGTTGACTTTGTAGACGGTTACTTGTACTGGGAAAGTTTGGTAAACAAACGAATTGAGCGGATGGCCAAATCTGGCAGCCCATCAGAAGTAGAAATCGTTGTCAATGGGGTCACGGACGTTGTGGAGGTCAAGGCCGTCAAAGTAGATTCCGGTGATATACAATGTAAGTTTCTGTATATGTGCGCGATATGAACACATAACGCATCTCCATACATGTACACTTCAGACATAACAATACTTACTCAATAAATATACTAGTCTTTAATGGTCAGTACTGGGGATTATCGAAATTCGATGGCCACATTGCACAAGCACTGGCTCTGGAATTATTCTTTAGATTTTGAGGTTTGAAAACGAATATCATGTTGTTAAAAACCTACAGTTGTTAATTGATGCATGCGAAAGATTGGTGAGAATAAAAGTGTAAAGAATCCAGTTAAAATAGGGCATGTTTTATTCATGAAAACGAGAAAAGATCAATGGGCTGGCCCCCAGTCTCTTACCTTGTGATAGATTGGACGTGGGTCTCCGACGATGAGAGACAAGTCATTGCTAAAGGCCCTGTCACACCAAGTTGCGTTCCCACGGCGTGTCCACGGCGTTGTAAAATTCATGGAATCGCCGCAGGATCGCAAGAAAAATTCAGAAAAAATGTACAATTTTATTTGAAACCTTTACAAGTGAAGATGTCACGGCGTCCTGACGACGACCGAAGCGTTCTTACGGAGTTCCCACGGCGTGTAACTGCGTTTCCACAGAGTTCTACTTAGCGATTGACTGCGCTCTCGCTGAGTATCCGCCGAGCGCTCATGACGTGCTAGGAGTTTTTACCGCGCGTCCACGGCGTGCTCTGCGCGCTGACTGCGTGCACAAGACGTTTTTTACTTCTTGGTAGGTTAATGTTAATTTGTACAATTGAATGGGAAACAAACAAGAATTTAAGACTAGTACATAAATGATAAAAAAAAATTGTTTTGTTTTGATGAATAGGTACATTGTAATTGAAACGTAACTAATTCTAAATAATTTGTGAAGGACAAAACTCTTAACAGTCAAGTCTACACAAAGGAACCGTTATTAGTTGTTAGAAAACATAGAAAAGATGTGAAAACATCAGAACAAAATGGCATGAATTCCATCTACGTCCTTGAACAGGTCCTGGAATATTTGCAAATGCTACTTTTTACATAGTCATCCACATCAAGTTTGATAATTACTACATCGCTTGCTATTGTATAACAGCCATTGTTCGAGTTTTCGTGGTTCTGGCTGACAACGCACTAGAAACGCTGTGGGAGCGCGGTACAAACGCTAATAAACGCAGAAGAAACGTCAAGAGAGCGCGATGATCGCAGCAACAGCTCTTTGGGGTCGCTGTGTGAACGCAGCCAAATGAAAACAACTAGTTCAAACGCTGTGGATGCGCAGTGAGAGCGCGATAAAGACGCAGTGAGATCTCAAAGGACTCCGACAGGTCTCCGTGCAAGCGGAATTGACTTATCACTGCGTCTACACTGCGATTAGCTGCGTTCCTTGAGCGCGCCAACGGAGCGCCGTTGGAGACCTTACGGCGCTGTCACGGCGACCCCACTCCGCTTCTACGGCGTGTTTATCAGAACGCAGAGCCACGGCGCGTACTTTGTGCATGTTCAAAGTGCGCGCCGTCGCATGGCGTTCTAAAATGTTCTTGACGATCCCACCGCGACGAATGAAGATGTCGTTGCGTTGTTACGGCGCTGTAGGAGACTCTACTGCGTTGACCTTGGCGTTTTACGTTATTATTATTTAAGGTGGCTCGACACACCAATGCATTATTTGATGGATCGATGAAGAATCATTTTTGAGAATTGATTATACACAAATGACACCTATATCGGCTTCTGATTATTTTATATGAATTTTTTTGTATTTTTTGATAGAAACCGGAAACATCGTTTTAGCTGCGAACAAGATATATTAGAGCTAAAAATTTGTTATCAATTAATGCACAATACAATTATCTATAAATACATATCAAAAACGGCCAGATAAACTTTGAGATATTTTTGTAAAAAAAATATTTATGAAAATGAAAAACAAGAATTGTAGATATTTTTTAAATCTATGGATAAAAACTGCAGATAAACTGTTACTCGCATTAAACAATTGCTGTACAATCATATTTCAACAAGAAATTGAAACGAAATAGTGAAATTAAAGAAAAAATGGAAAATTTTAAAATCGAACCGATCCCGATTGTAATTAAACTGATCCCGATCGAAATCACATAAAGTTAGAATGAATCAGAATTTTGCAAAAAATTTCAGGTTGTTTAGCTGTAAAATGGTTTCGTCATTTACTAACTTTACAATTTATATCAATTACTTAGAAAAAACTGCAGTTTATTTGTAAAATTTCAATTTTAAAATAATTCTGATCGGGATCAGTTTTTTTTTCAATCGGGATCGGTTCAAATTTGATAAATAGCAATTTTTCCAAAATTTCGCATTTTCATTTCAATTTCTTTGTAAAATATCATTGTTTAGTAAATAGTTTATGTGACTATATGTTATTCTTTAAATTTTATCCATAGATTAAAAAGATATTAAAGAATTACAATTTTGATTTTCAGAAATATTTTTTTAATTAAAAAATTAAACACTTGACCAAACGATCTTTGGCATGAATTTATTCATAATTATATTACACATTAATTGACACCAAGTTTTAAGCTCTAATATATTCTGTTTGTCCGCAAAACAGTTTTTCATATTTTACTGAAAAAATACAAAAAAATTCATATAAAATAACTGAAAGCCGATATTGATCTCTGTTTTGTGGAATCATGTTTCAAAAAAGATTCTCTATCGATCCATAAAATAAAATTTTGGTGTGTCGAGGAACCTTAAGAACGCAGCGGGATCGCCGTGAGGACGCAGCTCCGGTGTGACATATAGAATATCACACTGTTGTTTTGATCTCGGCCCTGGTATCAGCCCGAGCGGTTGGTATCGGCCCAAGCCCGAAGGGCGCGGGCCGATACCATCCGAGGGCTGATACCAGGGACGAGATCAAAACAACAGTGTGATGTTGTTTATATCATATATCTAAAATCAAAGACTTTTATTCAAATTCCAAATAAGGAATTATTATTTATCAAGATCATGAAGAAGCTATAAATTTTTTTCGGATTTACAGAACTCGTTCGTTTTTATTCCTTTTTATATGTGTTAAGAACTGTCAGAGTAGTCGGACTTTGTTGACAAACGATCGTCGTTTGAAATACAGTAGAAGGGAGTCTGTCGTCTGAGATGAAGCACTATATTCTAGAACTCAAAATTATCGAGACAGAAACTTCCATCCTACGCAACTCCGTAATGAGTCAAATTCTTTCACTGGGATTTCGTAAGTTTCCTGTCAGATTCCATTCATAAAAATCCATACTGTTATAGACTCTACCGTTTGAGAGCGTTTATAAGCGCGTCCATTACTTTAACCACTTAATTTTTACAATATAAACTCTGGTCTTCTAAGATTAAGTTTCGTTTTATCCTTCTCTATATCCTCCCTAATTTAAATGTTGATTGATATTAAATAAAGCGTGCTATTGTTCTAAATACACAACCGTCGTGTAGGTTACCTCCCCTTACTTAGATACATATCACGCTTTGGCGCTATTTTTGAATTTTTATTTTTCAATTTTCAGCAATAAATAAAAATATTTAGACGTGTAAGGTGATACTTTGTATTATTTATTTGATATTCTATCGTTATTTCACAAACTAGTCTTAAATTAAAGCAGATATATTTGGGAATTAGCGATTTTAAATTTGAGGGCAATACACCCCCTTGACGACGGGCAGAGACAGAGAAATCTCAGCCCCGAGGGCGATACAGCCCTAGCTTTTAGTTGCTGTCTCACCTAGTCCTAACACGTGTATCAGGGCTGATACACTACTAGGTATATGATATAGGGGTTTAACAAACCGTATAATGCAGGTGCACCTGGTGCTCCAACTAATATCAGAGTAAATGACGTCACAAACACAAGCGTAATAGTGACGTGGACGGCTGGATACAATTGGGGAACATCTCAAAGTTTTAGAATAGACCTAAACACATCCCTCGGTTGGCGACCTGTTGTTTCCAGCATTCTATCCAGTGAGCGGCGGGGGTATTCCAGGAAAGTGACGGATCTGGATCCAAACAGAGACTATCAGATCCGGATCAAGGCTTGCAACTCTGCCAAGGGGTGCAACAAGGACAAGTTTGACGAAGTTCTAGCCTTTACGACCAAAGGTACTGTACAGGTCTTCCATATGCTGCTCATGTCGCTTCTTTCAGTTCATATATCAATAAGTTATCCTAACAATTATAAAACAATTATTTCTTTAGTAATGTGCGTGATTCTTACTCTCTTTTACTTAACGGTGATTGGTTTAATTTATAAATCATGTTTTAAAAATAGATGGATGAGTACATTTTATATTTACATCAATTCACTTTTGCAATGGCTTCTCAGTTCTTTTTCAAATACTACGTTATGTACGCTATAACTATACATACGACTTTACATACGACTGATGAAATGCTCTTGTTTTTAAAAACGTAGAATAGTTTTATTTCCTTAAAATAAGGAAGCCTATACAAAGTTTTTTATTTTGTTTGTCGGTTAGTATGTCAATCATAAATGTATTTCCTTCCGACAAGCTTTTTCTCATGTTTTTTTTTCAGAATTATTATTATGATACATTTTTCAATTCTAGGAATTAGGGATATAGGTTTTCATTTAATAGATCATTGCCTTTCATACACTTGAAATAAAATCCAATTCATGTTGTTGTGAATTTCCTAGTAATTTTATTAGCTAATCTTTCTCGATATACTACTATTTATTTTTTATACATTTTTTTTATTTATGCACGCAAAGGAATCTAATACATATTCTTTCGAAACAATTTTTTTCTGGTTCTGTAGCTCGCATGCTAGCATTGTATCCTACAGCAGCAGTCTGTCTTGTCTGTAGGTTCTCCAGACGTTCTACTCAGCCCGAGCCTACACAAGGTTACCAATACAACCGCCACACTCAAATACAGATTGATAAATATCAAACAAGCTGAGTTATCGTCCTTGGTTGTCCTGGGCAGGATACAAAAAAGCGACTGGAGCTTGTTCACAAATTTTTCCTCCTCCATGACTGATAAAGGCGACATCTTCGTAACGGTGTCCAAGTTGAAACCGAGGCAAAATTATGACTTTCTTGTCCGGCCCTGTAATGCATATGGGTGTAACCCGAGGGATCCCGAACTTCTCTCGATAACTACGCTAGGTAAGACCACTGTAGCGATGTTCTTACGACAAATCCTGACACGAACCTTATCCCACCTTTAAGTGGTATGCACGGGGACCAACAAAGCAGTTTAACAAAAATTAAAATTTTTACACGCTTACATATTTTACTTATCATATAAAAATATGAGCTTTTTTAAAACAAAACGCCCTTCTACCGATTAATCTGATTAAAAACTAGAAAAAATAGAATTACTGTGTAGCCTGCCGCCCAACACAAAATGTTGATTTTTTTTTTCCACTCTATGCATTGAAATGTAAACTTTGAAGCATGGCAGTCTGTAAAAAAAACGGATTTCTTCCTTAACTGAAATTATTTGCATATCTTTTAAGATGCACTCTTTCTAAATGCAAATTTCTGACGACAAATTATTTGTTTTCTTACTATGTTGTTCCCATAATTACTTCTTTCTTTTTTTTTTACATCAATCGCAATCACTGTCACATGACACTTAATATATCAATGTCTAAAACAATCCGGTTTGTTAAAACGGCTAAATCTTAAAAGCATGTAAAAGCTGTATAGGGAGTATTTTGAATGCATGCAACCTCCCTTAACTTGAAATTTCTCCCATTCATGTACATGCATCTACTTAATTAAAATGTGAAATTTCTTTTTGAGTCTGCTATGTTATTTGATAGAAAAGACAGAAACTTTTGGAAGGTTTGAAAATTTATCTTAATAGGCTACCCGGATCTTCCGACTGGAATCCGTGTAGTTAAAGTAAGCAACTCCTCAGCGGAAGTCGGGTTCAGCGCAGAATCAGTGAATATCCAACAGGAAGTTATAATAAACATTTTGAATAAAGCCGATTTATCTCCCTTTGAAGTTTTGTACACCGTGAGTTCCACAGAAAGGACTCAAAGAGCAGAGATTAGATCCCTACAACCAAAGACAGAGTATTATGTGACCTTGAAGGTTTGCAATATCTTTGGGTGTAACCCTAAGCAAACGACCCCTGTGACATTTGTAACAGAAGGTAATTGCAAACATTGTTTTGTTCGCCAAGTTTTCCCTTATAACAAATACCTAACATATAACTAACTATCATTCACACATGTAACACATGTCTCACAATCATCAACAGGGGTCCCTGACAAACCTAACATGTTCAAGGTTACAAATAAAACGTCCGATTCTGTGACCTTGACCTGGAGAGTTACTTCCGGTAACGTGCACCAACTCCACCTGGCGGAGAATAAGGGGAACTGGTCCCTGCTCTACAGCAAGAGAGCGGGGGAGGGGCTGCAGGTCTATACTTACCGCGAGTTGGAGGAGAAGGGGGTGTACTCCTTTAGGCTGTCTGTGTGCAATGTTTACGGGTGTAACTCGGAGTCCGTCCTCACCCTGAAAATGTCCGACCATGGTAGACTTGTAGCTTTTGTTTGCTTTATCTACTTTTTCTTCTATTGACGTGCATATCTTTTCTCATAGTTATATAATATTTCTCCAAATAAATAACTAACATATAATCATCAAATCTTTTCTTATTACATAACTTTAGATATGAGCGTCTGTCTCTAACTTAATAGCATCAACATTTTGTATGGTTTGCATTTATATTCAATTTAAAGTTTTCGCATTGGATGAGAAATAATGATCATAAACATCCTCTATAAATGAGAATCTTTTTGATTCACAGATGTAGACTCGGGAGGAGATGACAATGAAGAAGGTTTCCTTACTGGTCAGCAACGACTGGTTATCATCATCGTCGCTGTCGTCGTCGGCGTTTTCATCCTTATCGTCTTCGTGATCCTAATCGTCAAGTGTGCCGTCAGAAATAAACTGTCAAAAGATGACTACATGCACGTCAGAGGGAGAAAACCCGCTCACGTCTGAGTGACAGAATAAGTCAGGCACCAGTCATTGGCTGAGTGTTGTAAATCATGATCAACCCCAGACGGAACAATTCCATACACCTATACATGTCAGACAGGATAAAACAATCAAAGCAGCTCAAATAAAACGTCCTCATAATTCACGCTATGTAAAATCTTACATTTCACATGGCAATGACATACTGTGCGTAACCAATAGGATACATAGAAAACTGTAACAGTAACATCATTCATGAAAGACAAAACATTCCACATCGAGGATGAGTACATACATGTACTCTACACATCAGAGTGCCTCTTCCATTCAAATCGTAATTCTTTACATGTGCATATGATGATTCTTTACACGTGCATATGTTCATATATGTAGATTTTTGTCAGTTCATCGTCTATGCTTCATCATTCGTTTTGTTTATTTCTTGTCATTCAGTGAATATGGTCTGTGTCACGTGGTCACGTGATGCGAGTATTGTACTCATCATTGCCTACAATCGGAACTTCTCTGGTTTTTACGACAAACCTCACCTCAATTCATATACTTTGAAATAGATAAGGACAAACCTCTTTATTGTCGAGTCCGTGGCTATAATAAAGTTGTTGATTTATTGAATTCAACGATTACATATTTCAAATTTTAATCGACGACGGAGGAGACAAACTCTACTAAGCCAAAAACTTTAAACATATCGTCAAAAGCTCTTTATATTGAGATGTTTATGCAGCCGATATACTTTTCCGAGCTTTGTCGGAAAGACCCGAGAAGATGCGATTGTCCTGTCTACATAAGCTGCTGCAGTTTTGACTTTTTTTTATTTAAGTGCTTCCTGTCCCTGTGATTAGTATGTATTATTTACCATACCCGTGCTCATATACATGTACTTATGTTTCGTCTTAATTAGTTGTTGTAAACATATATTCTTATACATTGTATACCTGTGCTGGTCTTTTCCAATGAAATTGGATGATTTTATTTAAGTTAATAAATTTACATGGTTTATACATTAAGCATTCATTTATTCAAATTCTTCTTCATCTCTATAAAACACGTTTACAAATAGTCAGTTTTGAAGTCACATGCCAAAAGGTAAAACTATACGATTGTTTCAACCCGCCTGGGATTTTTTAAAGGACTCGATTGGTAGGTTGTGCTATTTTTTAAATAACAACCTAAATTGAAAGTACATGTAATTAAATATTTTGGATACTAGACTTATACTTAACACATCGCTAACAACTTTGCTCAATTAAAAGCAAGACATTCGGGTAAACTGACCATCATGCATATTCATCAAGAAAACAAAAATAAATTTAGGATTTGTCAGGCGACCAGAAGCATATATTTTGTCTTTGCTTCGATGAATATTATTGTTTTCATGCAATAGCATACACAATCTCAAACTCTTATAATCATTTATACAAAATATCATGATCGTACCAGCGACATCCATTCTCACATTCACAATTTTGTTAAATCAAAATTCACAATGCACTTATTATATATAAAAGCAAATTGCACGAAACACATCACCGGAAACCCAAGACCAATCGTGCTTAATACACATGTACGCTTAAGTGAATGGCCGAAGGTTTCCGATGATGCACGGACTTTAACGAGCAGGACACAGTCAATGGTTTTTTATGATCACGTGACGTATGAGGCTGTGGAGTATCTGGCAGCTTGGTACCGTCGTCTGATGTTTGTCTTCCTTTTCCTCGATCTCCAGTAACCCCAGATACCGAGCAGAAGTCCAATGGAAACAATGACCCCTCCCAAAATAATTCCAGTCTTCATTAAAGTCGGGATGGCGTTATAATGCTCTTCTGTGGAGGACATCACTGACACTAATCACAAAAAATAAGTCAATAAATTAATAAAAACAAATTGATCATAATGTTTATTATAGGAGTAACGAGTAAAAAATCAGTTTTCTATTTATGGGTAAACGTTTAAGATTACTGTCTGTGGTGAATTTAACTTCCGGTGTGTTGCTACGACTACAGCCATAGGTATTACAGGCGCGCAGTCTAAACTGGTACTCCTGGCTGTGTTCCAACGCTATGGTGACGCTCCTGTTACTGTCGGCTTCTATTTTATGCACCTCTACCCAGATTTGGGAGTCAACATCTCTCCGGTCTAGTTCGAAGTACTGGGGTATTTTCCAGCCGTAGCCTGCTTCCCAGGTGAACTTTGCCCTCACGGTACCGTTGACCATGTGGGTGAAGGCCTTGAATTTATAGGCAGGGCGTGGAGGACCTAAACAGGGACGTTCTTGTTAAAACAATGTTTGATATAAATATTAAACGTTTTCCATAGGTATGAAAAAAATGGTTACAAAATCATTCTACTTTTGCAAAGGGTTAATGCATCCAAAGAACATTTATGTATTAGTGGTAGACTACATTGAATTAAATGGAGCCATCTATAAAAAATCTAGATAAATGTTAGAGCAATAGAATGTACATGTATAACGTCCATTCAATCATTTGAACTAAAAAAAATCGAAAATAATGAGTACACCCTTCATGCGTAGGGATTAGAACTAACAACTAAGCATCATCTGTATAATTGAGTACAGTGTAACTACTTAGACCTAATTCTCAAAAACATTTGAAGTCCTTCAGTTTTAGAACACCGAGATCTGAATTGTTAAAAATCCGAATCTTCACATTTTACTACATGTATATGGAGCATGCGTAGGCTATGTTACAATACTGATTATTTGTTATAAGTTGAAAGCGTGTTAAATAAAAATACGCCATAAATGAATCCTTGTGTACACACTCTTACATGGAGGTGAAACTTCTGATTATTGTACGTGATATGTATACTCGTCGACCAATCAGGGCCCGGCTTACACTGAACAACACCAGAGACGACCGTGACACTGATCAAATCCTCCATGTCCTTGATCGGGCTCAAAATGACCGACGCCTCCTCCTGACCGGAAATAGGGATCTTCTCTATGTCCTTGTTCCACCAGTCAATCCAGTAGATGTAATTACCTAGGTAACAAAACCGTTTATATATATTTTGGTAAAATTCAAGTTTGACAAAAGGAATGTGTCAATTATGGTTAAGGTTAGCACCTAATTGAAGAAAATGGTTTTTCAACTTAAAGTTTTGGCATTCATATTTAAGCTCGGGGTAAAAACCTACGAGCCGATACAGACCTTCGATGAAGATGCCGGTGATGTGTGGGATACCGGACTTGAGGACTTTCATGGAGGACCCGTCCATCCTGGCGGTGAAGAGTTGTTTGGTGTTCTTGTCGTTCCAGTAGAGGGCCTGGGTCTGTACGTCCAGCTCCAGTATGGAGGGGTACTGGTCCTTAAGATCCAGCAACACACGCCGGCCCTTACCGCTCAGAGAGCAGCTCTCGATTCGCGGCTTGATGCCGGCGTCCAACCAGTACAGGAAGCTTGAAGACAAAATCACAAATAAGTCACAAATAATAGTCTATCCAGGACAGGAAGCTTAAAGTCTATAACACAAATATAAGTAAAAACGCAGGGGATATTGATCCCGGCGTCCAACAGTTGATAAATACATGTATTGAACAAAATGGTACAAAAACTTTATACATAACAAACAGATAGACTATACAACTGTTCCCCGTCCCTACCCTGCGTGGGAGTCCACCTCCACGTCTATGGGCGATCCCATGTCGTGCTCTGCTATCACCGTCCTGTTGGACCCGTCCAGGTTGACCCTCTCTATGAGGTCACTGGCAGAGTTTGTCCAGTAGATGGCGCGCCGCCGCGGGTCCACAGCGATGCTGACGAAGGCGGCCTTCACGTGCTGAATAAAGATGTCGGACACAATGGTCTCCTGTTCTGAAAGTATCCACCAAAGGAATTATAAGTCATCAATTTTTATATCTTTGCATATTTTACAGATAACTTCGGAACATTTAGGATGATATGCCTAAGCGAATTAGGTGTCAAATTATATCTTGTCAAATATTTTTGGCAGATTTTGTGTTTTCGCTTAGCGGAAATGCCCGAGAAGTTGCGATTGGTTGGCAGTCGAACATTTAGTTTTAATTGGACCGGCAGTCCAAACAATGTACATAAAGTATGCTATAAATTAAATATATTTCACATGAGTTATGTGATAAATGACGTAGATTAATTGACAAGATACCGACCCTCGGCACAGAGCGTGGCCCGGGAGATAGAGCCCCCATGATGAACATCCGACCAGTACACCATGTTTTCTACTGGGTCGTAGTCCACGTATTTGGCCTCAGTGACGTCCTCTAGTGGCATCACGTGGTGCTCGCGGGTGTTCTGATTCACCCAGTGAATGTGGGTCCTATTGGCGAAAACCATCACCTGCTCTGAAAAGTCAAATCGAAGAGTTATAATATTAGCAGATCGTGTCTCTGGCTTATGTTAGCTTATTAGAGAATATCTTGCTACTTTTTGTCGAGAATCTGCAGGACAGTAATGTCGGCTTAAATGCACTGAAAGGATCCGTGAAAAAAGACATTTGTTAAGGAAATGTGTTTTCTATGATGTTGTGCCTGAAGAAATTAAGAAAAACGTCAACTGTAGCACTCTATTTCAGTTTAAGGTGATTGGTAACATGTAAGAGTTGTCTTCCTCTCTATTGTTCTCTGGGGTTCGGGGTTGTTTTTTTCGTGAATTAACTAACTGGGTGGTTGAATATAAACTCACGAGACTTGGGTAAGAAAACATGGTTCCCAGTCAAAACTAAAACAAAAAAAACAACTTCATTTTAATTGTGAATCAGGTTCTTATGCGGCACCTTTTTCTTAAATGACCGATGCACAATTTCCATGAATTTTAGATACATCAGTTAAGGTTTCCTACTCTCAGCCTCAAAGTATTTTTTGCATCATAAAATTTATAAATGTAATGAAATAAAAAGAAATTTATTGATGGTATCCATGCATTTTACAAAGTTATTGCAAATTTGCCCACGATAGATATAATGGAATAGATATACAAGTTGAGATCAAATTTTTTAAAAAGTTGTATACCGGTGCATCGGTGGCTCGAACCCCTTTACCTGTCTGGTGTAGATCTCCGTGGAACCACTAATCCAAGCATTTCGTCGAATAACTGACCGTAATATTAACACTAGAAGACTAATTACATTTGTCTATATAAAAGGCAGATTTATGGTACGAATAAAAAAAATCCGGATAATTTAGAGTTATCGAACATGGCTGAGGATCGGAGATCGTTAACCCACATTTTTTATAGCCAGACCAGGACGGGAACAATGGGGGGCTCGGTGGTCAACACAGTAATTATCAGATCTGCCTTAAACTTTGGCATATGATAACTTTGGCCATAAACTAACATTTAGTAAAGAAAAAATTCAAATATTTTAGCTTTAAAGTTTGAACATTTTCCTCTATCTTTATACAGCTCTTCTTCATAAGGAGGTAAATACAGCCTGAAAATGGTCACGACCATCCAGCTCTCTTAAAATCAAATTCTGATTTTTGAATCCGCTACGGTTCATTAGATTATTTGTAAGTTTTTGTTATTTGCTAGAATAGTAAAAATTATGACTAAAGGAGAGAAATTTGGTGATTATTATACATGTATCAAAACCAGTGAAAATTTACTATCGTGCATATAATGGAAATGTAATTACCTTTAAATGTGCTGCTTATTTTATAAGATATGTGTCTACACCTTAGAAAAGTGTCTCGCACAGTATTCATTGTGTTGACCTTAAAGGGACGTAGACACGATTTAAGATCAAAATTTTATTTTTCATTTTTTATATATAAAATGGTTTACGTCTGCATTTTGAATGATTGACCAGAATTTGAATGTTAGAAGTCAAGTTACAAGCTAGCGCATTTTTTGTGCGCCGTAAATTGCAGTTTTTTACTATGGGAGGCACTGTAGCTCCCAGGTCGTCCATCCGAATTTTTTCAGACCGGGAGCTACAGACCTGCAGCTAGATATAGAGGTCAGAATTCATTGTTATGTAAACGAAGCTCGAGTCTTATATTTGTTAACAAATAGTGTAATGTAAAGAAATTACAATTTCTTTAACAAAATGACTCGTGGCAAACAAGATAAACTGATTCAGTGTGTTCATAAATAATATTATCAACAAAAAAAAGCAACATTTGATTGAAACTTAACCCAATATAATACTTAGTAAACAATAACAAGACTCGAACTTTCTTTACAAAACAAAGAATTTCAAACTCTGTATCTTGCTTATAACTCAATATTTGACTTTCAAAATTTGACAAAGTATTAAAAATACAAATATTAACCATTCTACACATTAAAAATGGAAAAATAAAATTTGAAAATTTTGAGCTCAAATCCTGTCTAGGTCCCTTTAACAAGCAGTTCTATGTTGCAAAACAGTACTGACTTATTTTCGTGTTGAATTCTGATGATTACTAAACAAATCTAGTCGTACATTTAAATCTGATATTTCATCCTTGTACCGAGAAACTAAGGTTATTCCTGGGATCTATTATAGTGTGTGTAATTCATGGTCAAACTCCCAAGGTCGTTCAATGACAAACCGGATAATGGAAACTTTCAGAGAGAATAAGTCAGAGCTATTAAAGAAGAAATCCGTGACGTGGACAGAATTATAAATAAGAGCCAGTCATCAAACAAACAAATGATAATGACGACGACGATAGTGATGATGAAGATGAGGATGCAAAGTTGGAGGGCATGATGATAAAAGTCTTTATAATAATTATTCAACAATAATGAAAATGGTGTTTATGATATACTTGCACCAGTGAATTACGTGTTTATCGAAACTTGATAAAAATTCAATTTAAAAAAAAGGGAGACATGTAGCAACGTAGAAAGGGAGAGGCTTCGTGTGTTGTGGGGGGGGGGTGTTTTTAGCATTTATCCTTATCTTATATTTATATATATATAAATTAAGCCAACGCTTCATTCCTCCACATTTTATGGAACTGATTAATAGAAATTTAAAAAAATTTGCATACTATAAAATTATTCTGACCCCCTCCCCCCACCCCAACGATTTTAAGATTGTAACGTTTGAAGGAATTAGACATTTTCCTACTTTCCTAATTTCTTCCTTTGAATTATTTTAATATATTTTTTTTAATTCTGCTAATCAAAATTTTTGGGTACATACCAGTGGAGGTCCCACACCCACCACCAAATATACGCACACACTTTAAAAACTTTACTACGTGTCTGAAAATTGACTTATTTTATGAGTTAAGAGTACTCGACATGTTGACTTAACGTAGATATTTTATTGATGTGTCGTCTATACGTAAAATGTTGGCTGATATCAAGCAAACTTTGTTATTATTAAAAATTAGCATACCCCACTTGACATCTGCTAGTGTTCTGAAAAAATATCGATCTTTTTAAATGGATCTACTGTTCAAAGTTGATCAACAAACTAGGACAGCGACCTACCTTTGTCATCGGAGTACACGGAGTTCTTCAGACAAACAGACAGACAGACGGCGATAATCCACAGCCAGGATAGGTTCCTTAGCACCTCCATTATCAGTGGCAGTACATCGCGATGAGGCAGTCAAACACTGAGGGCATTACCGAAGCGTAAAAACCACTGACCCGTAAAAGAGGTCTTTTTGTGTTAAATGTCCCAGTCAAAAGAATTTCATAATTATACAAATGTACGTATGCATTTTAACAGTAAGAGAAAGTAACTTGAAGGGATGGCATTGTTTCTTATTTTGAATCTGCCGTTGTTCAAATTTGCTTGTTGAATTTTTAGAACGAAGAACCTTAATGAGTTTATTATGCTGTATTGTAAACATCATTAATAAGATGGTGATTCTTGAGAGGACGAGTGAGACTATTACTCATGTCTAGATCTGTTCTAAGACGGAAGACTTTGTCTGATCCAGAAGTGTATTTTGCCATGTATTTTTGCTGAAAGCTGTATTGACAGTCTGACTTGACTTTTGAATTGCGTGATTTTATTACAAGGCGATGCTTTCTAGTTTCGGCTATGTCAGAAGATTAAAGTGGAAAATTACAAATGCAAAGTATAAAATTGAATATACCATGTCAGATAATTTGTTCTGAAGTGTCTTTTCACCATACTTGGTAAATTATTTTTCATTCCACTAAACATGAGAACCCTTTGCAAAGACAGTCTTTTGGTAAATGACATGGGGCTTTTTTTGTTCTGATGAAAAAAATATGGAAAGTTTTATCCTTTGGGAAAAGGAGTTGCAGTCTTGAGGGTTTTATAAACTCAAATATTTCGCTTAAACCATTACCAGAAACTACTGGCCCTCTGCTGACAAACCAAAACATAGAAACTACTGCCCCTCTGCTGCTAACAAACCAAAACAGAAACTACTGGCCCTCTGCTGCTAACAAACCAAAACAGAGATCTTAAATTTTCTGGATCTGTGTTGGCTTTCCAAAATAATATCATCATTATAAAAAGTTTTGAATCATGAAAACAATATAAATTTATATGTACTGAAGATTTGCACATATACATCACTAAAATCTGTTACATTAACTTACATGAAAACAAAAAAACCCGTTTTTAATAACATTTTATTCAGAAGTAAAAATAACTGTATAAAAATGAAACTATATATACATATATTACATTTCAACATTTATTATAAAATTATATATAATGTAAAAAAAATCAAAAAGTGAAAAAGATAACATATACCTGATGAACAATTTACAAATAATTTTTAAAAAGAAAAAAAAATTATGTCATTTTAATGATGATGAAGAAACTTCTAAAGAAAGCATGAATAAGAATAAATTGTAAAGTGCCCAATTACTAACAACAATCATCAGACCTTATAACACAAGTCTCTATAAGAGCCTATAGGAAGGGCTGAAAGACATCCTAAGCGATAAATTCTCCAGTGTGGGATAGGAATCCAAAACATCTCTATATCTACATGTATATCTGTCAGATTGTTTGATTGTCTGTTGGTGGCCCTACAGTCCTCCCCAAGTGTACCCGCCTCCGCTTCCTGAGAACCACCCAGCCTTCTGTTGGGTGGCCACCACTGGACGTCCCTGCATCACCGCCTGCTGAGCAGCTGTTGGCATGTATCCCGGGGGTGGAGGCTGAAATATAACAATGATGGTTCTGTCAGGTTTTTTTGTCTATGTGAATCATCATAAGTCAAAATTAACAATTATCAAAAACAAATTATTTCATTTATTTTCATCACTGATTGAGCATACAGATCATTTATACGATGAAGTTCTTAAAATAACATCTTATTTATAAAAGTAAGTTTTCACTTTAGATACAGTACATGTTTTTGGTTACATGACAAGTACATATCTAACCTTAAAGTAAATTTATGGTAGATCACATACTCTATGTAATATATACTCGCTACATTGTAGTAAAATAGCTTGCCATTGACATCTCCGACTTGTGGAGATAATGAAACTTACCGGGATTCTTGGTTGAGAGATTCCATCAAATCTTGCTGCCGAGTCGAATGAAGCTGTAGCAACCGCTCCACTAGCCATCATGCCTCCCTGAGTGTACATCTGTACATTCTGAACCTGGGTCGGATACATCTGGTAGTTTGGCATGGGCTGCTAAAACCATGATATAAAAATTTTGAAGTTAGAACTAGTTGAATAAAAAGTTTCACCATCAGTAATCATTATTTTGAAGAAGGGGCTTTCTTATTTAGGTGACCTTTTATTTTTAATTTACCTGTTGAGGTGGGGCCTGGTAGCTGTAAGGGGGAGGGGGGTCACTAGGTGCTCCGTACATTGGTGGGGCTGTAGCTGTAACATACATGTCGAAAAATTCATACATTTTGTAACAAAGATCACTACAGTTTCATCTTATTTCTCAAGGTAGCATATACAAATGTACCATACAAATGGAACACATATATTCTGAATAGCTTAATTAAGCTATATAGCTTTTTCAAGAGATTGTTCTGGACCTGATATAGACCAATAGTGGTCAGCTAACGGTATGTGTGATATTCACGATGACCAGATTTCAATGCTAAGTTCTTTAAAGTTATACTTACGTTGCCATGGCTGGGCTTGAGACTGAGGATAGGCAAACTGAGCGGTGGATTGCTGTACTGGGTATGGTGGATTTTGAGTTGGGTAACCCTTACCTGAACGTAAATGAATAATTTAACATAGTATACAGATCCCTGGTGAAAAAATGATGTTTGTAAGTTCAATCTTATCTAGATATCAAGTTTTATATGATGTTCATCACTTACCTGACATCTTTGAATCTAACGAAATGTTACAAGCTCGTCAATAAATATCCCTGTTTACAAAAGATCTGTCAGACCTTGCGAAATAGACCGGAATGTTTACTTTCGGACAAAACCGGAAAAATCACATAAAGATTATCTGCAAAAGTAGATTTCTACAATACAAAATTTAGAAATAAAATATTTTGATAATAAAATATTATTAAAATAAGAATAAATTTTCCAGCTTTTTTTGTTTTTATTGAACTTTAAACTCCAGTTGATATCATTTTTATTTTCATTTCGGATATATCTACCCCGGTTAAAAATCGGGACGCGCGCAGTTGATTTAATCCTTGTCATGTGACGATGACCCTTGCCAATGACGAATTAACATATTAATAATTAAACATTGATAAAAACAGCGCAATTATTCTTAAGTTATATGACTATATTATTGTGTTTTGAAATTAATAGTTGTCAGAAAAATGTTTTACAACAAATGAAAAATAAATCTGCATAGATAAATCTAAATTTCTTGGAAATCCCATAACTATATAGTTACATCAGATAACCTTTGAAAACTACGTTTGTTTTTAATGAAATAGTTTAGAAAAAAAAAGTAAGAATTGACATACATGTACTTTTGTTAGTGTATTTTATCTCATACAGTAGTTAAAAATTACAAATTATATACTCTCCTGGAATGCATGGGTATATGGTTTGAACATATTTTATTGTAAAGATGGTATATACAAAGGGATCGGGCACAAGTTCTGGAAACTTAAAACGCCCTCTCCTATGAAATTTTGACACAAAATGTACACTATTACGAAAAATGACAGTATCAAAGGTCATAATAAAATACCATTGTTTGAAGTTATACAAAGTAGATATACATCGACAAAAGTAAAAGAAAATTATAATAAGTGTTTATATCTAATCTTATACATGTGAAAACCGTCCAGATCTATTTAAAAATAGCTGAACGTTAAAAAATAAATTTTCATTTTCTGCAATACTGATGGAGTTATCTCCCCATAGCAAAACTTGAGTGTCGATAATGTGTAAATTTTCTATTCTAAAGATAACATTGAATAAATCATTTCGTGGAATATTATATTTTGCACAAGAAAAAAAGTAATGATATGCGTCTTCTACTTTACCACATGAACATAAAGGACTATCAATAATTTTGCATCTATGTAAGTCTTTTTTCAATATACAATTGTGTCGAAGTCTAGTGTGAATTACATTCCAGTAACGTTCTCCATATGAAAAATATGATGGAGGTTGAGATTTAGAAGACAGAAAACTCTTCTTAAAAGATTTTAATGTTGGCAAGTTTCTAATTTCTAAAGGTATACCATTCCACAAATGTATGGCTGTTGGAACAAAAGATGATTTATAAATATTTAGTCTACATTTTGGAATACTGTAATTTTGCGATTGTCTTGTAGTATAAGTAGAGTCATGCGAGCGAGTGCTTGGAAAAATTTTAGTAAGATAGTCAGGCACTAAATTGTGATTTATTTTATACATAGTTGTTTTTAGCTTTTCTTTTCTTCTATCAAGAAGTGATTCCCACCCAGTTTCTTGATATAAAGAGTCTCGCGATGCTATTGAAGTCAGCCCTGTAACTATTCTCGCTGCTGCTAACTGTAATTTTTCAAGCTTGTCCGAATCATAATTTGAACAGCCACTCCAAACTTCGGATGCATATTCCAACTGGGGTCTTATAAAAGTAGTATATAATAACGATATAGTTTTGCGACTGACCTTGAATTGTAATTTTTTTAGTAATCCTAATTTTTTGTAGGCATTTGCTATCATAGAATCGATGTGTGTTGACCAGCCAAGATCTTGTGAAAAAGTAATACCTAGATGTTTGTGCGTTGACACAAAATCCAAATCACAGTCTTGAAATTTTAAACATGGAAATTGTAGGTTTTTCCTTGTACTAAATAACATTGCTTTAGTTTTTAAAGGATTAAATTTCAAGAGCCATTGCTTGGACCACATATCAAGGAAGTACAAATCATTATTAATAACTGATTCAATGTCATGAATATTAGTTGAACAATGTTGTAAAGAATTATCATCGGCATACAGTCTACATAAACTGGACATTTTTTCTGCTACATCATTAACATAGATCAAAAATAAAAGAGGTCCTAGAACCGACCCCTGTGGAACACCAGCATATAAAAATTTATAGGTAGACATGGTATTTCTATGTAAAACTCTTTGACTTCGACCACTTAAATAACTTTCAAACCATTTTAGTAAATTTCCCCTAATTCCATATGACTGTAGTTTAAAAATGAGTCCCTTATGCCAAACTCTATCAAAGGCTTTTGATAAATCGCAAAATACCATACAACAAAATTTCCCTTCATCGATGGCTTTAACAATATAATCGTACGTCTCAATTAGTTGATATACAGTGGAATGCCCAGGCAAAAAACCAGCCTGATTCTTGTAAAACAAATCATTTGTATGAAAATAGTTGTAAACATACTTAAACATAACACGTTCCATTATTTTTCCTACACAACTTAATAAAGAGACCGGTCTATAATTAGATAGCAGTGACGCATCACCATTTTTAAATAAAGGTAATACATTGGCTATTTTCCATTGAAGAGGAAATGTACATTCTTTCAAAGACCGATTAAACAATAGACACAGAGGAATTGATACAGAAAAAATGGTAGACTTTAACATCTTATGACTAATATCATCTGGCCCTATTGCTTTGTTCACAGGAAGAGTAGAAATAATGTCAATAACATCTTGTTCGGTGATAACAACATTATCAAAAATTTTATTACAAAATAAAATAAATTGTGGTAATGTTGGTACATTATCATGTGTAGATGAAATTGATGCAAAATAATTGTTTAATGACTCCACCTTATCAATATCACTATAGGATATATTTACCACACCGTCTTGAACATTTTGTAATGGGGGTATTTCGGTCCTACCTTTACATTTAAAAACATCTTTCAAAAGTTTCCAATAAATTTTGGAACTTTTGATACTAGCGTTAATAAGATTAGTTTCGATATTGCTATAATAATTTGATATCGCTATTTTTTCATATTGTTTACTTTATTACGTAGTTTTTTGTACTTGTTTAAATGTATAGCGTTTTTTGTATTATGTGCCTTTTTCCTCATTCGGTCCCGTAGACGTATTGTTTTTCTTAATCCCGAATCAAACCAAGGCTTATCTTTCGGACGTATCGTTATAGTTTTTTCTGGAACGCATTTTTTAACATGATTTAAAAACGTTGTAGAGAAGTTACGCTCTGCATGATCTATATCTGTTGCGTCATTAATTAACGAGTTCCAATCCGTATTTTGTATATGGATATTTAAAGTATCAAAATCTGCGTTTTTATATAACCAAACTTTTCGCTCATATGATTGATTTTGAATAGCGCGTGACTTAAGATTTATATATGTACCCTTGTGGTCACTGATAGAGTGTTCTACTTCTATTGTCCCAGATTCTAAAACATCCGAACGTATTTCGCCGCTTACTAAAATAGGGTCAATGAGAGTGCTCGAGTACTGCGTGATTCTTGTAGCCTCGTGGATTGTGTTTTCTAAAGAGTATTTCAAAAGGATATCCTTAACTGTGTGCGCGTTTGGAAGATTGAGAAAATTTACATTTAAGTCGCCAAGAATAATAATTTTATCGGATAGTTCCTGTGTTTTGTCGATGGACCATTCAAGCTTTTCCCAAAATGAATTGTCCGAGTTGGGAGGACGGTATACGCAACAGAGGAAAATATTAGAGGTAGGGTCGCTTATCTCTATCCATATACATTCCGTATTTGTAGGTTCTAAGTCAAGACGTCTTACAGCACGTAAAGAATCGGTTAAATATATAATAACACCACCACCGTATGAATTCCTGTCTTTCCGAAAAATTGTATTAAAACCATCAATAGAAATTTCATCGTTCATAATATTATAGTCTAGATGTGATTCTGTAAAACATAAAATATCATAATCTGAAACCAGACTCAGAAACTGATCAAACTTATTTCTTATACTACGTACATTTAAATGAAAAATATCTAAAGTAAACTGTGTAACATGTAAGTGTTCTGGCCCCGGGTTTGTTTCAACATCACCTGATAAAATCAATAGTACATGTATAATTTGCAAAATATAACTAATGAACAATGACTCTTGTACTACTTTTGACAACAAACGTGTAGTGTAATATCTGAGACCCTTAAGTAAAAAATATGTAAACAAATTGAGTAAAGACACACGAAATAACAGATGTTTTGTTGTACATCTACTTCTATAATAGTAAAGTCCTACTGCAGCCCTGTATTGTTCTAATGTACTACCCATTGCCTGTAAGAAAAGGCAAAAAAGCATTGTTAAAAAGGGCTGCAGTGAAATCAAGTAGCATGATATATGAAGTTGGGTTGATATTGTTTGGATGACCTTTGACATTGAGTAAACAAAGAACAAAAAAATAAAAGTAAACAGTAAACAAAACGCAACATTGTTTCTTGCGAGGCAAGAAGTGAGGCCAGCTGATAGCACCTAGGCTACATGTATGTAATGAAAAGATTATGTACAAAAATACACATACTGGTACAGACAGCATGCGTTGGAAGGGAAATATTGGGGGATAAAGTGATACCAACATTGACTAAGATGTGCAATATGCACACAAACAAAACAATATTCATTTTAAGTATAAAATGTATAATATGTACACAAACAAACAAATCAATGTTCGATGTT
Organism: Magallana hongkongensis; assembly: GCA_016163765.1. NCBI lineage: Eukaryota > Metazoa > Mollusca > Bivalvia > Ostreida > Ostreidae > Magallana > Magallana hongkongensis. Next base: position 59,918,730 of record WFKH01011801.1, on the reverse strand, counting down.
AACTGTGAGTTAAGTACAGAAACACAGTATTAACAACTTAATCGGTACTGTGGTCTCGGTCGTTAAGCAGCGCGTTAATGTCATTGAAGGAGCGGATCAGACTTTTTGGGCCCCTTTCGTGAACTTTTGCAAAAATCCGACCATCGTTAGTCCAGAAGGAATTCACATAGCCGTCGCGTTTTGCCTTGGATAACTCCTGAACCATGGGTATATGTTTGACACGCACCGATTTGAATTTAATGCTGATGGGAATTATTAAATAAAGAAAAGGTTTTTATTTTGCATCTGAAATCAAAAGCAGACGAAACTTTCGATTAAACTTGTAATATATTTCTGAAGTCAAGTTTATTGTAGTATAAATAAACAAGACAGAAACGTCTTTCAACATCAACCCAGGTTCATTCTTTTCAGTTTGCCTCTGAATTACAAAATAACAAAGATAACGAAGATTTACAAATTTATTGAGCAAAATCGAATATTGAACATAAATAACATTGTTTGATTCCGTTTATAACCTAAGAAGGAGAAATGAAAATTTACCTTAATGAATGCCGAAAAAGGGGAGAGGGGAGAGCTTGGTCTGTAGACCAACAAGAGAGTCTCTCGAATGCCCGATGACGGTCGTATTTATACACTTACAGACAATAGAATTTAAATAACAATAGACAGGGCATCAATAGTCCTAAACAAAATATAAACGGAGTATAAATTTCCGCAATCAAACACATACAAATCCACAAAGTAAAATTTACAGAAAAAAATGACCGAATTTGTAAATTACACAGTGTCTATTAAAGAGGTGACATTATATGTACGTATTACTACTAACTTACTCAGTTTGTATATGGTATCACTACAACACTTCAATGTACGAATAGTTTTAAGAAAACCCGTCCATTATATATTTACAATCTTAGGATGTATGATACACGGAAGATATAGAATAAGAATGTATAGTTAGAATGCAAGAGTATTATAAAACAGGTCTTACGTAGAGTAGTTTTAGAGCCCTGGCAGGGAATCCGGGGGTTAGATCACTCATCTAATTACTGAAAATTTTTACCGATGCTCAAAAAGCTGTCATTTTACGCATCCAACTCTTAACATTTTGAATCTATCCCGATACGTGGTATATAAAAGAAATAAAACTGTGAAATTTATCATTGTTAAAATCAAATCACAATGTCTTAATTTTCGAGAAAGTCATATTGTCAATTTTGATATTTAAACTTATTGATGTTGATTAGGTTAAATTATTAAGTTGTCTGTTCGTAGATCGCACTGGCAGACAGACAGACAGACAGTTAGGTCCAAATTCTCTCGTTTGTTCTAGGCCTGGAGTTATGTGAAGCTAATATATTTTTTACGTGCGCCTGTTAAGATTTTCTAGAGCATTCAGTTCATCACACTGAATTCCCATTGGTCCCTGGATGAAATCACCGACCAGGCATGACGGGCAGGAAAGATGAGAGTAGAAGCGGAGCGCAACAGCGGGATCCGGACCGACCCTAGAAACCGACCCGTAGACGGCCGGCTCTCTGTGCCTACCCCTGACGTACCGGAGGTTTTGGCGCCTTTTTGAGGAGTTTTCTCTCTGTTATCGTATGACCTAGATTTTGAGGAGACACATGTTGACATGTAAGTAATTCGTCACAACTACTCTAATTAGTTCATTGATAAGTAATGGAAAACTCTAGATTTATCTTGTGTAAAGATGAAGTTGATGGTATTCTAGAATCGCCCCGATATGCACGTGTATGCATTCAGGGTCACGCCCATTCAGGTATAAATCACAACACGTCCTCTAAATTAGCGTTCACCTGTACTCATATGATCGCATCCAGGTCATATCAGTAGAGAGGCTAGTGTAGCATGGATGTTATTGAACAGGTAAACCTCCTCCTATATATTACTGTGACAGAACAGGTACCCTCATACATAAGGGGAGTGACAGAATCTATAGAGGGGACCATTAATCAATGAATCCAGGTTAATGAATGAAATAAAGGAAGATAACTCGCATTTATTTCACACCATTCGTAATGAGTATTCATATTTATAATAATGTTGCGATAAAGGATGGCCAGGGGCGAAATTTGGCCGACTGAACTATACATATATACAGGTATTGTAAATAGAATTGGTCATTGACGCGCTCAGGGACAATAGAAAAACCACGACGCTTTAATTCAGCAGGGGATAATATTGTATACAGCACAGGGGGTGCATCGTTATAAAATAAGGGCAGAGATTTCCTCCTCTAACCACAGCTGTAGATGACCCACTTTTAATAATCGCCCAGGAAGCTTATAAATTGACCCCCACCACCAATATTTACACACAAAGAATTATATCTCTACCGTTACGCAACAAAAGGGATTATAATTACAGAGATCAGCCGAGGCCAGCCCGGTATATTCTGTGTTTGTTAACGTTGTTGTTCCAGTCAACAATGGAATACCGAGCCTGTTAACCAGCTGGAAAGCGCTTCAATTCTCACGGCTATTGAACACAATTAATAAGATTTTCATAGCACTTTATAATCGATAGCAATACAAAGGCGCTCTGACCAGGACAGTATTGAGGTGAGATGACAATGGATTAGGTCCGAGACTCTTATCGTTTATGCATGTATATTATAGATGTTCCGTACAAAAGAGCGCGCACCTGCAAGCTGCACTGATTTTCCCGCGGTATAGTACTTCTGTGATACTGTTTATAGTTATACGTAGAAAGCTCTAGGGTCAGGCTTATCGCCGGTTTATCAGCTTTATGCGCATTAATTTCAGGAATGGAAAACTGCCTGAAGGTTGTGGTGCTGGGTGGGGACACAGCGGGAAAGACCAGCCTCATCCTGGTCAAGACTAAGCACAAGTTCCCGTACCGGAGAGTCCCCCGACTGGCGGATCCAACGATAGTCCGGACCCGGATTGATGGGAAGACTTACACGTTCTCTGTGTGGGACACGAAAAAGGTACAGGAAAGAGAGAGAGAGAGAGAGAAAGAGAGAGAGAGAGAGAAATCGTTAATCGCAAAACGACAGATTAACATGTATCATTAGTATTTTTAAGCAATAACGAGGTTTACTATAAAGAAATTGTTTTACTGAGCAGGCATGTACATTTTTGTAGCATCGTTTTTGAAAGGCAGACTTACCCAAAATCTTGTCACGAAGAAAAAAAAATTTGTCAATTTCAGGGGCGTAGTACCTAAAACTTTTATTATAATTATTATGTTAATTTTGTTTCATTTTCCCTTCAATTTTTAACATTCTCTCAAAAAAGTGGGAGGGGGACAGTTCAGTTTCAAAATTCAGTTTTCTATATGTGAATTTAATAAAAAAAAAATGTCTGTTTCCAGAAAAAAGTGGGACACAATGGAATATAAGCATTCATTTTGTACAGGATAATAGTGATAAAAATTTTTTTCACGTCTCAAGAGTTTTCCCGCACATAATTTGTGTGTTCCCGTTACAGATAGAGCTATGTGAACAGCTCCACTCCCCCGGCCCCGGACACACCACCGACGTGTTCATGCTATGTTTCGCGGTGGACGATCGGCCGGCCTTCCAAGCTCTCACCCACAAATGGCTGCCGCAGCTCAAAACCAGGTTCCCGTTTGTTCCCGTGGTTCTAGTTGCTTGCAAAGTCGGTAAGTTCCATCAAATTGTTTCCGTGGTTCTGTTGCATGTCATGTAATGTCGTCAAGTTTCATTAAATTATGTGACTAGGTAAGACAATATGTTATTGTCTTATGTGATACAGTATGTTACAGTTGAATATCTTGAATATTATCACGTAAGACACATTCTTCTTTATTTAAAGTGATACGTCAAAATCAAGGGCCCGTATTTTTGACTTGCTTTTCAAAGTCCTTATAATTCTGTAGATCTGCGGTCTTACCCTTCTGCATCAACAATAACAAATCACGTGACTTATGAAGAAGGCAACACGGTTGCGGAGCAACATGGTTCAATCTACTGCGAAACAAGTGCTCTCCACGCAGAGGGGGTCACAGAATGCTTCAACCTAGCCGTAAGTGTGGGGAATAGAGATTTATTTTATTATTTTTAGAAAAATATAAGACTGTTGGTCATTTTTTTCTTACATACATGTATTTTTATTGGCAAGGGACTGCGTGATGATTTTTTTTACATGTATATTAGTAGCTCATTCGAATGAAGAAAAGCCAAGTATTGTTGTGATGTTATCATTAAGTTTTTATAAAAATAGAAATTCTTTAAATTCCAATGAGAAAATCTTAAGCCCCAGGTAAAAATCAGTTTTAATTACAGGTGCGATATGCTGACCTGAACCTGGACAAAAGGGATAACCCCGGGGCACTGTGTTCCTGTATCCCCAGCAGGTCCCGGTCCTACCTACACGTACACATGGTCCGCCCCCCAGGTACACATGCACTCTTGTACAAATATGAGGGTTCTAGTCTCATGCTATCATTTCACAGACAATTAAGACTAACATTTATGGTTAAGGAAACAAAACGTGTACTTATACATGTATTTTGGGTTTCGTCTCTAGATATTCCCCCAGAGTTTGAGATTTTGTCCTCAACGTTTGCCGATGATTGGCTGGAGACTCTCAAAGACGGCAAGCATTGTGACGTCACGTGTCTTCTTCAAGGTCAGGAATACGGTGCGCATCAAGTCATGCTCTGTTCAGCATCCGGGTTCTTCTGTCGACTGTTTCAGACCGGAAGGGTAAGGCTTCTAATTGTTTGGTTCCTTTACAAAATATCTGTCCGATTTTGACCTGAAAGATGTTTGGAAAAGTTGTTCATTATTTATCTTTTAGTTTTTTTAAATTAAAAATTGTCTTGAAAACAACGATATGTACTAAGTGTTTAGAGGTTGCTCCACGTTGTTGTTAAAGTCCATCGAAGTCTAGGATGGTCAGTAACAAACTCTTAAATCTTTTGTTTTGCTAGAACCAAAACCTTTTGGGTTTTTTTGACAAATTTAAAGACTTGTCTTCCGCCATCTAGCCGTCTGAATTTTACCTATCGCTATCTGCTGAAATTTAGATGAACTATCTTTGAGCGTATTTACATGTATTTCAGGTGGTCACTAACATCCCGTCCCCGGTTGCTTCCTTTATCCGGGACGCCGTCTCAAGGCACTCCACAATCCATATCGATAGCTCCATATCACCGGAAGTCTTTAAACTAGTACTGGAATTCCTTTATACCGGTAACACAAAAACGTATATCTCATCTTTATAAGCAAAGGGTTTCCGAAGCATTCGTTGTGTAGTGTACGGATCGGAAAGTCTTGACTTGCGAAGATGCATCTAGTACCTTTGATCTTGTTTACCAGTTATTCAATATGTATTTGTACGTAAATATATTTTAGGTTCTGTGTCCGAGTTGAGTAAGAATGAAGAGAAACGAGAAATAGCAATGGACCTTATCAATGTCGCCAGAATGTTTGAATTGATAGAACTAAAGACTATTTGTGAAAACGTTTTGAACGAGAGGGAGTACCTGAATCCTAGTGTGGGCAGCGCGGTGTGTGACCGGACGGGGGAACGTCTCAAAGACCTCTTTTTGAACTGTGTGGACACCAGCGACGTGGTCTTTATAGTAAAGGGTAGGTGTACTTAACTTTCGTGGAATTTAAAAGTTTATTCCATGTTCCTAAAAAAAAAAATCCAAATCCTTCGTTCTTTACCATGACTTGATAAAAATATACAATAATTATTGTTGAAAAAAATTGTGTCGTTGTCATGTTGTAAATTTTTATTTACTACCACCCGGTAAATTCAAAATTTACAACATGACATAAAGAAAGAATAATTTTTTTTAAATTCCTACAACGACGAAGTTTAATGTAACGAACTCTGAAATTAATACCAATAAGCATGGATTCCATGGCCGGGACCTTGGAATGCTTTGATAGAGACTACTGATCATTACATTCAATTGTATTTAAAAGAGAATGTCTCATTAAAACATATTCGGATTTACAGGTAAAAGACTCTATGCCAACAAGGTGGTGCTGTCTACAAGAAGTGACGTCATGACAAGGATGTTTTCAGGGAACTTTAAAGAGTCGAAATCCGAACTGACAGAAATAGAAATCCCGAATTTCACAACAGAGAGCTTTCTGTTGTTTCTTGAATATTTATACTCTGATCACGTGAACTTCGAGAACGCGGACGTGTTCGAAGTTCTAAAAATAGCGGACATGTACTGCCAGACAAGGCTGCTGACGATGTGTGAGTACTGCGTCTCCAGAAAGGCCCAGTCCTGGACCCTCAGGAAACGCGCCGACCTCGTGTTCCAGGTCCTGCTCTGTGTTCAGGTAGGTCAAGGTCAAAGGTCAAGAACGGCCATGAATGACAATTTGGTTTCTACTCGGGTTAAATTACATCAAATATTAAAGCTTAAGATTATTCCCTGTACTATATTATTAAAAGAAATACTTTTAAAGTCAGGCGCCTGTGTTCGCGAACCACGGCCAGTGTGTGCAATCTTCTACAATCTGGCCGGGTAACAGATAGATAATAAGACTCCAGACCATTGGTTGAGACGATGATTAGGTTATTGATCAAAGTATTTTTGGTTTAAATATCGTATGACATTAGATTTTCTTTAAGAGTTTATGAACAGAGTAGCGATATCTAAACAATGTCTTAAGATTAAACAAAGATTAGGTTTTATCATACCAACACTTTAAGCTGGTGTTGTTGCTTTTTATATGATTTATAATTTTGATGCTTTCAGCCATTCAACACGATAAATTTGATCAACTGGTGCCTATTTGAGTTGTCCAAACACACAGACAAAGTGAGAGCACACAAAGACTACGGTAAACTGAGCGAGGAAATCCGGAGAGCGATGGAGGCCCGGGGGTCGCTACAGGGGGGCAGGGACAAGCCCCCACCCCACGGCAATCACTCATACAGAAAGAACTGTGTGATCCTCTAAAATCCAAAGCGTCATGCATATTAGGTTTATATTTGGATCTTTAAAATGTCTCGTTTTATTCAAACAAGGTTTTATGACGAAATATGAGTGAGGAGTACCATGAAAGATGTGCCACATACTCACTAAAAGAACCCACCAATTTCAATGTAATGAGTCACACACGCCATAATCGGAGACTTAAAACGCAGTGCGTCAGGGCGTCACCCAAAACTTACTTTGAGACTTGGCGCGTTGCGTCACTCGCATAATATAATTGTGACTCCCTTTTACAGAAGAGTTTAGGGAAATGATTTTCCTGTTTTTTTTTAATCATTTAATCCGGTTGTAAACTCCTGGGATCCCGCTTGTTTTACTTGTACTGTTTTATTTATACTGGTATCACGTGGTAGCGGATTTCTCCGGATCTTCATTCAGGAATCTCCTTTACAAGGCAGCCTATTCCAGGAACTCTATGACTTTATGTCTATTTATTGATGACTTTGTATCTAGTATTTATTTATGACTTAGGGTATTCATCAATGTAGTCATAATGGATTCCTAGGAATGTGTAATATAATTCAGGAAGAATTGTGTTTTAAAAAATATTTGTATTTTATTGAACTTGAATATATGTCAAACATAATTTGCATGTTCACATAAAAAGAAAGGCACGCATACAACTTGTATGTTATGATCAGAAATGAGTATCGGCATAGTGACGTTGTTCAGTCGTGAGGCAATATTTCGGTCTGTTTTTCCCGCTTCTAGGCGGTACACGTGGACTTTGGTTTTTGGTATGGGGTATTAACTTCCGGTCTCCTGAAATAGTCTCCGAAAACCTGTTCAAAATTTTAAAAAATCTCTTTAACATTTAGGAACTATTTTAGAAAAATTTAATTTTCACGTGTACTTAACATATTTATATCATAAATGACATTGTTACTAATATACCATTGGTTTTGCCATCTTCATAATCTCAAACAGATTCAAACTTATTTACGAGTTCCTTAATTCGTAAGGTTTTTTGAAAATCCTAGATGAGTTACCTTTTTGCCTTTATAGAAGCACTGGTTATCGAAGCCCGACAACTTGGCTTTGTTTCTGAATTTGGCGCGAACACTAGGGTCCGTCCAGTCTATCTGGTTTATCATGCCGTTCAACCGATTCATTTGACCCTGAGAGTGATGGTCAACTTGTTTTAAATATGACGTCATCTGGTCTATTTGGAAATCCGAAGGGGCGTCATGTGCCGGTGAACTCAAACAAGCATCGACCTTGACCTTTGGATAATACATCAGGAAAGACAGGCACATCTCCTCTCTGATCCCTAATCCACCCTGTAGATAATCCGACGAAAAATTATTGTAAGTCATTAAACAAAGATAAAATAATGAGATCGTTGTACTCGTAATATAGAAGTTGTGTATGTGTTTTCATGCGCGGATGCAGAGCGCCCTTCCAGGGGGGGGGTCCGAATTGAAAGTTGGGGGGCTACACTAATCATCATAAATCTTGACAAGCCAAAAAACAAAAAAACAAAAATTCCCAAAATGATGAAATTCCTAATCCGTTGGGGGGGGGGGGGGGGCTCTAGATCCGCGCATGGCTTTATCTTACCATGGTAACGTTAGTACGGTTCGTAGACTGGTAATTGCATTCGATGATCAAACTGTCACCCTGTATAACATGAGAACAATTGTTACGTCGTACCGGTATGACCCAACACCAGATGTATCAAACTTCATACAAAGATGTTTTATACTGGTAACAGTACAATAGTGAAAATCTCCAAACTATTATTAAATTCCCTGTTTGCAATAATCTCTTTGTTTATTTTGTCTAAAGCTTTGTTTTTAAAAGCTAATACATTTGTATTAAACTTCAAACGAAGATGTTCTGGTGAGAAAAAATCTAGAATGTCATGATTTTGGGACCTTGACTTTCCTAATACATTGACAACATTATACCTTATCTTAAATTTAGCTCAGTCTCAGGGAAACTTCATTTATTCAAAGATAATTAAACAATGACAATATTTTGAAATTAACCTTGATCTGCGAATAAACTTGACTTCACACATAACTCTGATTTTGCGTTTACATTAGATTCAAAGCTTTTAAAGATAATTTTACCGAACTCCATTTACTAAGAGAAAAACCAGACCCTACTTTTGTAATATCAATTAAAGAAATAAGGAATCGTTCTTAGAGTATTATGAGGTAATCAAATATGGTCGGCGCGTGAACAAAACCAAAAAAGCCCGAGGGGCTACGATAGATACTATTACATTTAATTACGATAGATACTATTACATTTAATTACGATAGATACTATTACATTTAATTACTACGATAGATACTATTACATTTAATTACGCCTGACCATATTTCATCACCTCATTTTATTTAAAGAATGATTCCTCATTACTTATATGATTTTCATATTGTTCAATTAAATATCAAATTATTGACATTTTACGTTATTTACATTGTGTATAACTATGCAAATCCCGCATACGGGACAGTACGTCATTTTCGTCGTTGACGAAATGTATTGAACTATACATTACGATTCGTTGTGTTATCACAGACAAAGACAAGACACTTGAAAATGTAAATATTATATCACTTGTGAGAAAATACAAGTTGCACTTCTTTTCATGATGAAAAACAAATATACCAACAGGCGGATTAATCATCTTGGGCATATATCCAGTTTCTAACCTGTTTTTAAAAAAAAACTTACTGATTTGATTGTAATTTCCTTTTGTAGCACGTTAGCTGCTTGATAATTGAAGTCGTAGTTTTCATCGTTTGCTATCCATGGCTGCTCGACTCCATTGCGGATAAGTCTGGTCTTCATGCCTCTTGCAAGTAGATGAGAGTGGTGGAACAGCGCGAAAACTTTAATTTCGTCTGTAGCGTTTGGTAGTCCCTAAAACAAGAAAATATGCAAGTAGCAGCATTATATATATTATAAATTTTATAATAAATTTTAATAATGAATAGACCATACTTCATTTAAAATACAAAAAAATGTGTTAACTCGTATTAACTTCGTTCCCACTGCTTATTTAGAAACGCACTCGGAAATGTTTACAGTGCGTTTTTGTCTACAGTACAACCTAACCATATCAGAACTAAGGTCTTTCATTAGTTAAACTAATTATGATTGGATATGACATCTAGGTTTGCAGAATAAAACTGACCAATTTAAGACATTCCATTGAGCAAATGCCTTCAGACAAGAAACTGTCCTCGTGAGGTGGAATAAACTGAGTAAGAGTTATCTCCATCCCTGTCTCCATGACACCGGCCTCGTGCTGACGTAATTGATTGGTGTAAAAGATTCGAATGCCGGAATTATCCCAGATATCTGAAAAGTGTACAATAGTTATACAAAGAATTCTTGTTTTTCTTTTTCTTAATTCTTATTTTGCCCTATACACATTTATTTGATTCAAGGTCTTTTAATTTATAGACTTACCATCTCTAAGGTCGATTCAAGGTTGATTCAAGGTCTTTAAATTTATAGACTTACCATCTCTAAGGTCAGGGTTGGAATAATGTGTTTCCATGACAAAGAACGATGGGTCTCCGTCGGCTCCAAGAGACAAACCGGTGTGTTCAGGCCAAATAAAGGACTGTAAATACACGAACACATAATTTGAATCCAGATTTTTTAAATAAGAATTAGGCGCTTTACAATAACACCAAAAGGATAAAACCACATGATCTGATGAATGAATGGCGTATTTATTGTAATAATTAGGGCTGCAGCAAAATTAATTTTCGAAGCATCTATCAAGAGCTACCCACCCCGGCACCTATCTCGTACATGAGAAACACGGAACGACATTCCGGTCGGTAGTCCGTGGTAGTCGCGTAGCAATCGTAGTCCATATGGGCGTACTTCGGCTCCTCGCCTCGACAGCGGTATAATACAACATGGTGGACGATCTTCTCATTTCCAGGGGTTACAACCGGGTCATACTGGAACAATTTCAAAAAATGAAGAATGAAAAAAACTATGCGAGAGATTGACGTCACTGATACAATTAGTTTTTTTTTGTTTTTGCTTTGTTGTTACTCACTCTGAAAACGTGGCGCTTTCCTCCTATATCGGGCATGTTAAACGTTGTGCAGTGGTAAAATGTGTCTCTCGCTGGAAGATTGATCTTGATATAAAGATAGAATAGTTATCATCAATAGACATCAAAAAGATTTCTCCATGTTATTCATAATCGACATTTGTTCTTTATTCAGCTCAGTGTTCTTTACAAAATTTTAAATTCTTATTATTAAGAATCAAAGAATCAACAAAATTTGACAGATTAACCAGAAAGACATGGCTCAGTGGTCATGGGCGTTAGACCAGTAACCGAAAGGTCGCTGGTTCAAACCCGCTGTGGTGACTTGATGTTGTGTGTTGTGCACTTAGACACGGCACCTTATCTACATTGTCTCAGTCCACCCAGCTGAAACTGGGTACCAGCTTATGCTGAGAGTTAACCTGCGATAGACTGGTGTCCCATCCAGAGGGAGTCAATGATTCTCATCCGCTTAGCACCGGCCTTATGCGCCTAATGGCACGGAGAAGGATTTAACTTAACCAGATAGACATGCCATGTTGTTTTTGCCGTTAAGTATTTGCCAAGTTATTCTACCGCTGCATAGTTACATGTACATACTGCGGGGTTTTTTTGTTGTTGAATGCATACCACGATGTTTCCCCGTTGTTATTGCATTTGAATAAATACCATATTTTTTGCCATGTAATATTGTTTTTGCTTTTTGATACATACCATGTTATTTTGTTTTTGAATACATACCATGTTGTTTTTCGGTGTTATAATGTTTTGCCTTTGAAATACCATGTTGTTTTTCGGTGTTATAATGTTTTGCCTTTGAAATACCATGTTGTTTTTGCGGTGTTATAATGTTTTGCCTATGAAATTCCATGTTATTTTTGCGGTGTTATAATGTTTTGCCTTTAAATACATTCCATGTTGTTTTTGCCGTGTTATAATGTTTTGCCTTTGAATACGTACCATTTGTTTCTGCCGAGTTATAATGTTTTGCCTTTGAATACGTACCATGTTGTTTTTGCCGAGTTATAATGTTTTGCCTTTGAATACATACCATGTTGTTTTTGCCGAGTTATAATGTTTTGCCTTTGAATACATACCATGTTGTGTTTGTTTTTTAATAGATACCATGTT
>WFKH01011801.1:59869669-59892944 GCA_016163765.1 Magallana hongkongensis | reverse complement strand
TCTCTCTCTCTCTCTCTCTCTCTCTCTCTCTCTCTCTCTCTCATATTTATATATGCACAGCAAACAAACATGCATATGCTTGTATTGTATATTTTAACTAATTTCCATTGTTCTTAATTTAAACGGATCGTGATATAATGGAACCTTTAGTTATCTAATCATTCGCAAGGTTTATGGGCATTCGATATAACATGTTTAAATCATTGATTTTGTTATATATATCTCAATCATTTATGTCTTTAGAATGTGATTAAGTTTAAGATTAATATCATTACAATCTTAATTATTATGTGTGTATCTTTAGAATATGATGTTAGTTACCAGATTTATAATGTTTAATTTCCTTCCATTTTTGGTGTGATTTTTCAGTTTTTGTTTATTTGAATACTAAGTAGATTCCTTTTTTGCGTTACCAAGTAAATTAAGAGCACATAATATATCATCTTCGCTAGACGATCCACGGTTTTCTAATATTAGAGTACATCATATGCAATTTAGGAGCACACACATGTAATACTAGTATAATCTAAATGATAACAAATAATCTGAAATAAATTTATTAAGTTATACGTGGATGAAATTCTTTTTAAAGGGGCATGGTCACAAATTTTACTTTTCAAATCTTAATATTTACAATGCTTGAGCAAGGTATTTTCAATGGTCAGCTAAATTATAACACCAGTTGTCAAGTTACAAGCGAGTTACAGAACCTTTACACAGGCGGATACTATAGTTCCGAGTAAAATGTTTAGATTACTCAGTGTCAAATTTTATAAAGGGTCATTGGTCAATGGTCATAGAGGGGCTAAGTAATATTACATGCCACAAACTCGCGCACAAAGTTCTAACAAACCAACATAACAATAAACTACAGTGTATATATTTTATCATCATTCAAAGTTTTGCTAGTATTAACCATTTTAAAGATAAAATTTGTAAAGTCCCCAATTGGTTTCGAAAATTGACACTATATCCAATTTTCCAACGTTTTTAAAACTAGATTTTTTACTCCCAAATCCTGTTATTCTTCTTTTATTTTTATCTAAAATATTTCTTAGAAATAATTGATTCTTACGTAAACAGAAAAACCTATATCAAGTTAATATTACGGTTTCGTTATTCTCTAAAATTTTCTAAAATTAGGAAGCTTTTAGTTGCGTGGTTCCAAATCACTTACCACGGGGGGAAATCCCCCCTCCCCCGTTCGGAAATTTCTTGATCCGACCCTGCGCTTATGCATAGAAAAATGACGCTAAAATTTTGGCTGGCCATTGGAAATACCTTATTTATGCAAAGTACCGGTAAACATAAAAACTGGAAAAATAAAATTTGAAATCTTGACCAACTGTGATATCTTTGTTAATGCTTCTGTACTTGATTGGTAGGTTGTGGCGCCATGGAGAACATTAAGCTCCTTACCCTGGGTGACGGGGGAGTGGGCAAGTCCTGTCTCCTGATTACCTATACCACCAACGCCTTCCCGTCCGAGTACATCCCCACGGTGTTCGACAACTACAGTGCCAATGTGATGGTGGACGGCAAGCCCTACTGTCTGGGACTCTGGGATACAGCCGGACAGGTGCGTCAGTCAGCAAACCTTTCATAACTTGTACAGAAATACAGGTGTGACTTAATGACAAACGAAAGGACAGACAGACGGACAACGTGACAGGAAATGACGAGAGAGACATTCAGTTCATTCACTAGAGCCATTCAATTTATACAGGTAAATCAGGTACTATATATGAATAAAAAGTCATATCATATAATACAGGCACCGTCCCTTACTCTCTGTTTCCAGGCCACCTTGTTTCTGTATAGCTACATTATTGTTCATGCATTATCTCACATTGCTAAATGTGTATATCTTACACATATATTTCATTGTATTGATGAATCATTTTGCATATGGTTGTTTGTAATGTGAACCTGGACATTCTAGGCTATTATTTCATTCATTATTTGTTATAATCATGATATTGTTTGGGTTTTTTTTATGTATATGCCCCCTGAGGGCCCTTAATTGGTGAATAAACTATATAATAATAATAATATAATATAATAGTATTAAGGGTATATCAGACACATTTTGTCGCAACAAACATTTTTCTTCAATTTACATATACAATATAGAAAATTGAATATTGAAGGAGTCTGCCTCCTTTCAAAAATAATGCTACGTGCCTATATTTTACATGTAATAAAGCGATATTCAACTAAAAACAATGATCGAACATGTATTAGAGCTAAATATAAGAAAAGGAGCGATGGCAAGAAAAACAAGAGGCCCATGGGCCACATCGCTCACCTGAGGAACAATAGGTATGATAAAATCAGCTATATTGAATCATAATACAAACTATCTGGACAATGTAGATCCTGTTTAAATAAAAATCCATTTCTCCCCCTGAATATTCTTATGTTTATTATCATTAGTCCCTTTTCTAACAGATTTTATAGTAATATCACAGGTTGAGCATTGCAGTTCTCAAAAAGATCCTAAACAATTGTTTATATATAGGATATAAACCTAAATCAAACTCTGAACCCCTTGTGAGGCCCAAGAATCGTCCAGGGACCAAAGTCTAAACAATTTTAAAGAATCACCTGGCTGATTAGTTTCTAAGAAGAAGATTTTTAAAGGTTTATTCTATATATTCCTGTGTAAAAATTCGACCCCCCCATTGTGGCCCCACCCTACCCCCATGGGTCATGATTTTCACAACTTTGAATCTACACTAGCTGAGAATGCTTCCCCACAAGTTTCAGCTTTCCTGGCTGATCAGTTTCTAAGAAGAAGATTTACTCTATAACTGTATTCCTATATAGAAATTTGGACCTCCCCCATTGTAGCCCCACCCTACCCCCGGAGGTCATGATTTTCACGACTTTAAATCTACACTACCTAAGGATGCTTCCACACAAGTTTCAGTTTTTCTGGCTGATTAGTATCTGAGAAGAAGATTTTTAAAGATTCACTCTATATATTCCTTAAATTTGTAAAAATTCGACCCCCATTGTGGCCACATCCTACCCCCGGGGGTCATGGTTTTCACAACTTTGAATCTACACTACCTAAGGATGCTTCCACACAAGTGTCAGCTTTCCTGGCTGATTAGTGTCTGAGAAGAAGATTTTTAAAGATTTACTCTATATATTCCTGTGTAAAAATTTGACCCCCATTGTGGCCCCACCCTACCCCTGGGGGTCATGGTTTTCACAACTTTGAATCTAAACCACCTGAGGATGCTTCCACACAAGTTTCAGCTTTCCTGGCTGATTAGTTTCTGAGAAGAAGATTTTTAAAAGTTTCTCAATTTTTTTTAATAAATTCTAATTATCTCCCCTTTGAAAAGAGCGTGATCCTTAATTTTCACAACTTTGAATCCCCTTTGCCTAAGGGTGCTTTGTGCCAAGTTTGATTAAAATTGGCCCAGTAGTTTTTGAGGAGATGTCGAAAATGTGAAAAGTTTACGGACAGACAGACAGACGGACAGACGGACGACAGATAAAATGTGATCAGAAAAGCTCACTTGAGCTTTCAGCTCAGGTGAGCTAAAAAGGATGAAGAAATAAGATGTTAAACGATAGACAATGTTGATAATAAACTTAATTTGACGTCTGACAACAATTATTTTAATTTAATTAAAATTATAAAGATAATGAACGTTTGTGTTATCAGGAGGATTACGATCGGTTACGTCCCTTGTCGTACCCCGGCACCGACATCTTCCTTCTCTGCTACTCTATAGAGAACAGGAGCTCCTTTGAGAACGTCGAGGCAAAATGGATACCGGAGATTAAGCACTTTTGTCCTGACGTTCCAATTCTTCTGGCTGCTTGCAAAACAGGTAAGTTGCATTTTATAAAACAATTGGCAATTCAAACTGATATTCAGAATATGAATACAAACATTGAAAATCATGGGATAGAATATAACCTACTGACATCACAAAATCTTGCAAAGGTATGTGCTGAAAACCAATGTGTAAAATGTCACTCTGGTGACAAATAATAAGCAAAGGCTAAAACCTCTAAGCATAAAGACCAGCTGGCGCGAACCACGAAATTTATCCCATGAAGGTGGGGGTAAGGGTAATTTACTGAATGAATTTGATATGTCTAAGTTTTCTAAGAGAGGAGGGATCTGCACATGGCAATGTCAAAAATATACATTTGACTCCTGAAACACAAACTTGCTCTCGGAAAGTCTTGTGACCTTCAATTGTTTTTCCTCTTCAAGATTTAAGGTCATCGTCCAGGAGAGAGGGACTGGTTAGCACGGAGGAGGGGCGGGAGCTGGCGGGACGACTCCGGATCTTGTTCTGTGAGACCAGTTCCCTGACACAGACCGGGATCAAGGAGTGCTTTGACACCGCGGTAAGTCAGGGCGTGGCTATTAAGAGTGTGGCTACCTAGTGTGTGGCTCGAGTATGGCTACCTAGCGTGTGCCTACCTAGGGTGTGCTACCAAGGGTGTGGCTACCTAGTGTGTGGCTACCAGTTGTGTGGCTACCAAGGGTGTTGCTACCTAGCGTGTGCTACCTAGGGTGTGGCTACCAGTTGTATGGCTACCAAGGGTGTGGCTACCTAGCGTGTGCCTACCTAGGGTATAGCTACCAAGAGTGTGGCTTTCAAAGGTGTGGCTAAAAATTGGCAAAATACGCCTCTACATGTATATACCGTTATGTCGGCTTATCTTTTTATACTTTTAATCTTAACCATATAACAACATATGTTCCTTCTTCAATCAGATCAAACGAGCGACAGAATGCAGTCATAGTAAGAAAAAAGCGAAATCACTTGGTGGATTTGGTAGATTTGGTTTTTCAAAGAAGAAGAAGACTGTACCTTTACCCCCCGTTATGCCTCCAGCCGGTGGGTGGCACTATATAGTACTAACACGTTTTTGTTTACCCCCACCCCCTTTAGAAAACTAAAGGTGCAATAGCTCTGACATTTGGATATCTGTCTCTTACAGGAAAGGCGCCATGGGTAGAAATAATGACGTCAACATTCAGTTCTGATTGGACGAAGGCGCTACAGAATCCTAGCCACTCTGACGTGACGTTTATACTGGAGGGGAGCCATAAACTCGATGCACATCGCCTGGTGCTGTGTGCAGCCTCCAAGTTCTTTCAGAAAGTTTTCAGATTCTCTCAAAGTGAACAGGTCGGTAAAGAATCTTTTCTCAAAGTTCCTCATTCTTGCGAGCCTTGTATAATAAAAAAATTGCTTTTTATGAATGATTTCCAAACGAAATCTAAGTTGTTCTAGATAGAGATTCGATTCACAATGGCAAATTTTGACAGAAACTTCACCTTTGTTTGACAAAAGGAGTAATTGTAATTGTTATAGTCTCTTACTCATTTAAGGAGTGTCCGTGTAACTCTATAATCAATGAGTCATTGTTCCATTAGGGATCTTGCAAAATATTTTTCACATAAATTAGCAAAATATTTTACAAGTAAAAGAATTTGGTTTTAACAAATGTATTTTTAAAAAAGCACATGCTTAGATGAAATTTTAGAATAGATTTATACAAGAAGCTGCAAAAAATTGAATATTTGAACGGTTAAAAACTGGCTACAATATCTTTATAACTGAGAAATTAAATTTTTACCGTTTCAGTCAAAAATTGCATCTACATGTCATATTTTCACAAACATCAAAACAGCTGCAAAAATATCAAACGACTGACCATTTCATTTTCAGAAAAGAAATCAACTGTCCGAAATTGAGGACGAATCTTTCTCGACACAAGATTTAACATCCGGGGCAGTAGAAGGCATAGCAACTGTCATAGAGGAGAATGATGGGAAAAAACACACAACCATACAGCTGTGTGATGGAATCAGGCCCAAGTCTTTCGTGCGGGTTCTACAGTTCCTCTACACAGGTACAGCCTTCTCCATTAATAAATCCACAATTTGAAAAGAAAAAGAATTGTAGTAATCCTTTCTTTTCTCCAATATAGGATTGCCCAATCTACCAGAGGACGTTACGGGTATTGAAGACGAAATCCACGATTTAAGTAGATTGGCGAAAATGTTTGGTTTAGGGCAACTAGAGACAATCTGTGATAACTGTTTGAAGGAGATGGACTTTTTGAATCCAAGCATTGGGACGTTTCTCAACGACGAAACGGGAAAACGAATGAAAGATATGTTCTTGAACAACCCTGAATATGCCGACGTCATCTTCCATATTGAAGGTTAATTAAAGTTTCATCCTAGTTAGCCCGAATTACACACGTGCACAGTGAACCTCTTTTTTGCTTTAAACACTTGCTCACTATTGCTTAATTGTTACATCCATTACAACGTTTTCGTTAATTGCGAATTTGAAGGTCGTCACATTATTAATATGCATTGATAAATCTTTTTTCAATGAAAAATGATATTGCTAGCTTCTATTGTTGACTCCACTGTTTCGGATGTTGTAACTTTTAAACCTTAGATATGCCTGACGTCATGACGTCAGGCAATCAACAAAACGGATTTATACGGCTAGAGAGCCATTGCACTTAAAACTTCTAATGCCAATCTTTATTTCTTTTTAGGAACAAAGATTTACGCCAACAAAGTTGTTCTCGGAGCGAGATGTGAGGTCATGTCGGCCATGTTTGGAGGAAGTTTTGTAGAGAGTCAGAGCACTGTGTCCGAGGTCCAGCTAAAGGATGTGACGTCAGAGTGTTTCATGGCCCTCATGGAGTACCTCTACTCGGACCATGCCCCTATCGAAGACGGTGACTCGGTTGGGATCATGGTACTGGCGGATGAATACGGTCAAAAGAGACTAGTTAATCTCTGTGAGCTTTACATCACCAAAGAAGTGGATCGAAGTGTAACCAAGCAAATCGAGAAATCAGACATTGACGTCATAGGCCTGTTACTGACGTCTCAGGTTAGTTATTAACACTAATTCTTGTCAACTTATACTAGTCTTATTGCATCGACTTTTTTTGTCGTCGTATTAATTTTCTGATTATTTCTAAATTGTTTAAGAATCTGTATCCTTGTGATTTTCAGCTTTATAATGCAGAGCAGCTCTCTAACTGGTGTCTCCACTTCATCTCCTCTAACTACATTGCATTTGAGAAGAGAAAGGAATTCTCCTTGCTAACCGGAACTAATAAAGAGCACGTGGAGGAGCACAGATGGCCACCATTGTCTTATTTAGAGGAAGTGAAACAGTACGAAAAAGAGATGGAGAAAATGGGAGAGAAGTGCAGTATTATGTAATATAATACTATTAACTCTTACTTGTGATATACTACAACAAACTCCAATTTGTGTAAAAATAACAGCTGTTGGAATGCAAATCTACATTTATTCAGGCATGCACATGGTGTCACGAGTCTTCTCTCCATGGAGACAGTGCATTAGTGATGGGCAATACCCCTGGAGGCGTACATTTGCCAATGACATTTGTGCAAAGATACCAGCTGTCTGGATGAAATGTATGCACAAGTACTGAGATTGGTTGATATGATTGGGTAGCGAAAGTACTGATTGTGAACGGAGCCAGTCCCTCAATAAAATATCCAATGACATATTTTGTCCAATATTAAAATATTTAACTTGTATCGTAGTAATACAAAAGTACAGTGTATATATTCTCCCTTACTTTTTTTCCGAATTTTTCCGAATTTAAAATAATTTAGCGCAGAATGAACAACTTGCTTCTATTATCATTTTTTAGCAATTTTACAACATTCACAATTATTCCCATGAATTTTAACAGCTCAAATTCATTATAATCCGTTCCTGTGTCACTGTCCACCATAATATCTCCAATCGGCAACAAGCAGCCACGTACCTTATGACCACGCGACTCGAAATTTATTCGAACGTGTCGTACTTCGTGTACAACTATTACGCACAGGATAAATACAAGAGTATACGTTGTTTTCTATTTGTTCGTACATGTGTGCATGTTAACATTGTGTGAAGAATGTTGTGAAATAAATATTCAGATGTTGTACAGCTGTGTATTTCATTACTGTATGGGCCTAATGCACTTTGAACTTACTGGTTTATGAGATTTTTTTAGGTCAGAATAGTTCACATCCACATCTTTTATAGAAAGAAGTGTTGGGAAATGGAAGATTGCTCAGTGTATTTTTTTTTCAATTAAGAAATGAATTTAATAATTTTTCTTTTGATCGACGTATCGAAGGAAAATTGACCGGAAAACTTCATCAATGCGCGTAGCAATCCAGTTCTAACCAGTTTATCGATTTGTCGAAATCTCAGCAACCTAAGAAAAATTACGGACTGCACGAAATAATCATCTGATGTCAGACTCAAATTCCCATATAAGAATTGGCCATTTCTTGTATCTAACGTACTGATGTACATAAACAATAATTTAGTTATTTATTTATACTCTTTACGATCAATTCATTAATTTGTTAAAAGAAAGATATAAATATAAACAATAAAATGCTTTCTTTGGTGATTATTGCGGGATATGAAAGTAGCGATCATTGCAGAAAAAATTTACATAACCCGCTTTCTACAATTTCGCTACCTTCATATCCCGCATGAATCACCAAAGAAAGCATATATAGAACTTGCAACGCAGTTTACTGCAACACTTGCAATCGCTCTATCCACTATAGAAAATCGGTTTAGTGCATTTCGCCAGCTTGTGAAAATATTACATTGAAAACAATCAAATTATAGCTCATTAATGAATATCAATTTAAAATTCTTTTAAAAATTATGTTTCATGCTTGTTCAAATACCAACAATAAAGTAGAACTGTCCAGGTTAGACCAACACCTGTATGTTGGCCTCATTTGAGTTTAAAACAAGATGTTGGTGTAACCTTGTATCAAATGACCGAAAAAGGGTCACAACTGAACATGACCTCGTCACAAAAATAGTGAAAAGGCAGAAGATTCCATACTCTCCTCATTCTCTATACAGTTGTGTCACATGACAAGAATGTCATTTACAATTATGGCAGGATATAAAAGTTTATAATAATGTGTCTCTAATCTAGTATTACCAATATCAGTTTTAATTTTTCTTTAACATATGCTAAGGGAAATTACTCCAATACAATTAAGTAGATGCCATAGGAAATGAGAGATACGATAATATTCCTTGTTCCAAAATGAAACAAGCAAGATAACTGTGAACTTTATAATACAGCAAGGACGACATTAGTTTTTCGTCAGGTAGCATAGATTTGAATTTAGCGCATTTCTAGATGTATCTATGAAAGAACTTGGGGGAATAAACCGAGGCATATGCCCACAAGTGACCACAACCCTATCACTAGTATGTTTCAAATGACAATCACGCATTTAGTATATGTTTAATGTTAACTTCAAATATTTTTATTCCTATGCATATCTCCAGAGAATTTATTATGTGCGTGTACATATTAGAATAAAGAATTCCAATCTCTTGTCTTAAAGTCCATAATTTGTTCCCACTCAACAAAGTAACAAGTTTATCTTAAAAAATAATACTAAAAATAACTTTTCTAGCAGTGAACTAAAAAACTATAAAATGATTAAGTGCATGTGTTTAATTTATACATGTAATAACGCAATTTTTACTTTCTTGAAGTCAGATGAGTGTTTCGAATTTAAGCAAAGTAAACAAAGATATAAAAGATTATTTACACGATTCATTGGAATCGAACACCTACTTCAACATACGTATGTTCCAAGAACTCCTCGCTAACCGCTAGTCCGCTACACCACGGCATCACGTTTTTATCTCTTTAAATTACAAACTCAATTTAGTATTGCGCAAACATAATTCGGTCTTGGCCATTTGATGATCATTTTGAAAATTGAATTTTTACCACAGAGTGGGTCTTCGTACCATTTTTTTGAAAATTGAAAAAGATAGATATTTACATGTTTTACCAGTATACGTTCTTAAAAAAAATGGTATGATGACCCACTCTATAGAAAACTATAATCTTAACATCCGATTTCATTAGCATATTATTGTTGCTCAATTAGCATATACATATTTTGATTCTTAATATCAATTAAATTTGAAGTCAATTTTTAAAGGTTTTGGCAATACTGAATGCAAATGGTTACATATGCTTAATAGATGTAACAAAAGTAATATTTGTAAGAAAATTTTTTTTGGGTTTTTCAAATGGACTTAAGTGGGTTTATGCCTCGGCTTATTCCCCCACGTTCTTTAGTGGAAGCTGCTTTTCATGAAAAACGTTATACGTAATATGTAATAGTATTCAATTTGTTTTTTACATAGTTTTTCAGCAACGCACACAGACTACATAAGATGTAGCAACTAATCTGCGGACAATTTTTTTATTCACTGCCTTGATGAGAATTCTTCACCAACTAACAAGCAACTCTAGACCGTGGTTTTTTTTCCCTTTATTTTGTACATTTATGCAATGGAGCTGGCGTTTGATGCAATACGGGGCCATAAGTCTGCACATTCTTTAGCTACAGGTCCAGTGATAGCTGATCCTGGAATAGATTTAAAAAAAACCATGTAAAACAAATGCTCTGGTAGAGGCACATCAATTGCAATGCAAAAGAACAAGTACATTTACTTGCATTTAGTACATCATAACACAGAATCAAGCTGTCACAGGACTATATTGTGGATGTGATAGTCACCAGATTGTGGAACATTGAACAATCACCAGATGTTCTACATTCCATGGAAGTAATTTAAATTTAATGTTAAATGACAATTACTATATACAACAGGTGGAAAATATATAGGGAATTCATCTCTGTTCATTAGAGTAACAAGAATTACACCTCTGATTGGACCATCTCTCACAACTCTTTTCTGGAAATTCAGCTGCAATTTCCATTGCTTATAATTGGTGAAATCAATATGTCCTTTTTAGCTTGAACATTCTTCTAAGGCCTAAAAAAAATAATGGTTTGTTTCCCCTTTTTGCTGAAAAAAAAAAGTAAGGTCGGTAGGTCGGAATTTTTTTTTTTCAAATATTTTTTTTAACCTTTATTACATTATGTAGCCTATACGTGCCTGTTGGATGGTATAAAATGAGAAATACTTTTAATCTTTAATGATAAGGTGAACAATACCTGAATTCTTTGATATTTATTTTCATTATGATACACGCTACATCAGTACATGTACATACAACAAACACCCTTGCATAATCGTTCTAACGAAGTTTATAAAATACGGTAAGCCATTGTCTACTTTCACTTTTAAAAAGTAACAAGAGTTATCTCGCTTATAAGAGAGCATCATTGTGTGGTGATTCTGTAGATATATCGATAACCCATCTACTGTAATCACTAATACAGGGACCTTATTGGGCTGAGGGTTTTGTGAAAGAGGCCAACAATGCATGAGAGTTGATAGAAGTGTAAGCTGAAAATCGGATATGCAAGACCTTTCTATAAATATCTTCTCATAAATGTCACTTGACTCTATATATATAACATCAAAGGCCGGAACGGCCACAAAGGCGTGAAGCTGACATTTTCTTTTATATAGATATGGTCAATAATTTGAATTTCTGTACTAATAATCGTATATCAAATAATATTAGAATAAAAAAGTAAATTAATTATGTTTTGTGCTGCTTTAAAAACAAAAATCAGTATATTTCCTTATAAAATAGGTAATGATGCGTTTATAATACAATAACTCATCATGGTAACAAAAATTGAAGAAATTTCAAAGTTCAAAAATAAATAATTTTCTTTCTGCTTTAAACAGTCTTTGAACAATGTTCACAGGTTCATAATTTGAATCCTTAAAAGTTTGTCCCTAATTATAATCATAAAACATACTTTTATATATTTCAATTCCCGTTTGAAACATATGGTATGGTTGTTTACAAACAAATCCACACCTCGTGCTAACGAAAATGCTTGACAAAACCAACTGCATTATCGTGTTTATTTATTGCAACAAAATCAATAGATACGTTTATGCTTACATTTATATTGGAGACCGTGCCCGATTACAAATAAATTTACATATCAATTTTTTTTTTTCATCGAGCACGGTCTCCAATTAAAATGTAAGCGATAAGCTAAACTAATATTTAGTGATTTTTTACACCTTATTGTATTCATCCTCCATTTCTTGATTAAGCAAATTTATACTTATGCAATGAGTTCTCAATAACCAGAGAGGCAAATTTGGGTTTTTTGTACACAATTTAGTTGAATAAATGGAATAAAAATCGTGTAATACTTTTAATACTTTAAGGAACTTATTTCTTATGCACCTCAAAAAGGCGGTGCAGAATGTGAGAATTTGGACGATTGCCAATCCAGACGATCGCTAGAAGGCTGCCGAGCATTAGCTCGACGCCTTAAAAAAAACGGTCTTATATATCATATTTTTCTTTGGATGATGCCAGCGATGAGAACATTAATGATATCTCCTAGACATCCATCCATTTTAAAATAAAATGTTTGAGTTACACTGATTTGCAAAAAAAAACTGCTATAAGCGTTTCTGTGACCAAGATTTTGAGTAAATTTTTTTCCAAACCGGACAAAAACGGAAATTGACAATCTTCGGTAAAAAATCCTTAAAAAAAGTTTTGAGTCCGCTGTTTTAGCTAGGGTCGGTCGGGAAAGTGGAAACAAACCATTTTTTTTTCTTAAGTCTAATCATTTGTTACCATATAAAGTTGCATTTCTCACCAATACATAAAATAGCCCCAATAAATTGTCCTGCAGATGTGTATATTTTGATTCAGTTCCTAAGAGTACCCATGGAGTTTTATTAATAAAAGCTTGGCATCAACATGCATGTCAGCAGTAGGCTTACCATTATGAAGGGCAAACATAGACATTAAATCAAAACAAAACAAAACTTTTTTCAATAATTTGTGGGAGTGTCATAACAGATGATGAGAAATGCAGATTTAATTACAAAGATAATTCGAAGATTTTCGAGCTTCAATACATACTGATTTCCCTACGTTACTGTGACAATTGCCTTAAGTTTGGCCTGAATTTACATAGAAGATATAGACCATTTTTTCTTGCTATTGTGAGATACTGCTAACCAAGAGGCTGTCTTAACATGACCTCCACCCCCAGCACCATATTTCTTTTGTCTCTACTTTAAATTCAAGTGGAAATGAACAATTTGATCAAGTTGTACAATGTTTCATGTTAAGCAAAATTATGATGTAATAACAATCTTTCTGCAGTTGAACTGGGAATGATAGACTTCCAATATTTTTACTATGAGAATACTATATAACAGTATCAAAACAAGCTTTATTGGAGAAAAAACCTCAAGATCTGAGGGAATGTCCAGAATATTCATTGAAGGTGCAAGTCAATTGTATAATCTTCCAGACATTAACAAATGTACAGCAAGAATAATTACACATGTCCCTAAGTCCAAGCAACCTAAAATCCACCAGGATGAAGTAGTTATACCCTCACATTACCCCCTTCCTCTGCTAGCTCCCCTTCCCATTCCTAACTGAAAATATATTTTTCATGACACCCTCACAACTGATGGATAATTCTGTGTTCTAGAATGTATTTCTTCCACTAAACACAATGCAGTGGCAATACCAAATTTGGTTTCCTTTGTCAAAGACTGAAAGCCTAATTAGCATTATAAATGATTCTTAAATGATTTACTCTCTAGAGGTATTGTTTTTAGGGATGCTAAATCTAGTTGGAAACATGTTTGGTTAGTCAGGAGACTGAGTAGGTTTGTATGATAGACACAAGAGATCAGTATGAGGTCTGTAATGATCAGAGAATTCCTTGTGTCTGCCATTCCTGATGTAAAACCACTAACCTTTCATTTCTCCCTTGTTGTTGACTATGACCCCCGCATTATCTTCGAAGTATATGAACACCCCGTTCTTCCTCCGAACAGGTTTTCTCTGTCGTATCACTACAGCAGGCATAACTACAAAAGACAATTGATATCATCTAACACAAAAGATCAACAGTTTTTTCTCTTCTTGATGTTATTTCAACATTTGTATTTGTAATAATTATTTTTCAAAATTATAATGTAACCCAAAAAATGCATCGTTAGTTACAAGGTTTAGGAGCTATGATTAAGTGTTTGAAGAAACTAGTACAATGCACAAACTAGGGCTGGGATGATACTGTACTTAGCCAATTCTGTACATATCACGATACATGTGATGCGATATGATACATATCATGATACATTGCAACTCAATGAAAGCATGAAAAAGGGTTTAAAATTTATTCAATTAGTCGATGTGTTACCATATGTCCAAAGTGATTTCATTATATTTAAAATGAGCATTGCACAATTTACAAATTACTTTAGTCTTATCCGTGGTGTGTACACCATTTTTGTCATTAACAGGTAATCCAACAGTTTCCCACATTCCAGATTAGCTTCATAACAGTTTTGACAACTTACGTAGTCTTCCTTCATATTAGACATGTGGACTAAAAATATCTGATATATGAAGCTCGAACATTTTTGAAAATTTAAAAAAAAACGTTTGCTCAGGTATCGTTGTATTATTGGTAAGAGTATCGATCTAGCACAAACTATCTTATATCTGCAGAACATTTACACAAACAGGTAGGCAAAGTTGGACTGTAGACCTACAGTTCTGTGTAGCTAAAAAAAAAAACACCTGCAATTTATTCCACATTGACATGCTTGTGGTCAAAATTATCACGTTTTGTACAATAAATTGAAGTTTGGTTATTTTTTGGCTTGTACAGAACAACAGCTCTAATGTCGGTCAACAGTTTTATAGATCTACATATAACTCTGTTACAATACCGATATCTTACTGGCCCCCTTGATTGAGCGGTCCACCTACCCTTTTTCCTAAGTTCTGGCTTTCCTTTCTTGACTGTGGCAACAAACATGTCTCCAGCTCCAGCAGCTGGCATTCTGTTGAGGCGACCCTTGATACCGCTGACGGCGATCACAAACAGATTCTTGGCACCTACAAATGCATAGAAAGATCTTACTCAAAAACTATATCTGCATTTTAACATTTGTATCTTTCACAAAAATATGTTTCATTCATCAATTTTTTTTTATTTGTATTTAATTCATTGAACAAAATTATCATAAGAATATACAACTTAAGTGCTTTGAAGCGAGAGCTTTATCAAAATGCTTTTGATGTCCAAATGAATCAAACTAAATTTTGACATAAAATATATTATTTTGCAATGAGCAAATCATTTCTTTATTTGTAAACTGTAATAACAACTTTCTGATATACACACCTGTATTGTCGGCACAGTTAATGACCGCACCCACAGGCAACGCGAGGGAGATACGGAACTTCCCTCCGGCCGAACCACCACGACCTGAAAGTCAGGAAAAAGTCATGAAATCATGAACAGTACATACTGGTAACGCTCTATATTCATAAACTACATCCACAATTCAGCGTTTCATTGTCAGACTCTTTTGTTTTATTGGATTGTGTGTGTTTGTATCTTAAAATTTAACTATGAATCAATCCAGGGACATAAGTACATCCCTGATCAATCAACTCTTGTCGTACTAGTTTATTTTAATATGCATAAGTTCAAGAAACATACAACGATGTAGTAGTCAAAATCAAGAGCACCAAAATGGAATTGTTCTTAATTTCTTTTAATTAATGGATATAACATCGAATACTTTAATTATCCTGGAGGGACCATAGGAAGGAGTACCTCTTCCTTTACATCATGAAAAACAGTAAACTTTATCGCTTGAAACCCAAAATGGCAACGCAATTTAAGCCTCGTGCACTTCAGGTTAAGATACTGTAATGAATGAACAGCTCTACTGTGTATCTAATAAATCTAGTTAGGTTTAGAAATGTACAAGACGGTTAATAAACTAGTGTTTACATATTACTACTTGTTAAAGATTGTTATATATTATTTAATCTATTTAATTTTCGACATCAACGTCAATAGAGTGAAAGTTGAGCTTTTCGACTATCATATAAAAGCTTATTGCTGTTATCTGAGCTTTAGATTTGCCGATGTCTTTGGATAAAATCTATAAGTATAGGATCTCCGTACCTCTCTTAGACATATTGTATTTGTAAAAGGAAGTTGCGCATGAACATGCGTTGTGAACACCTCGAGCCCGATGTAAATACTCTCTCTCTCTCTCTCTCTCTCTCTCTCTCTCAATCAATCAAAAATAAAATATTGATCTTTACAAACGTTTAGAAAAAAATATATTAACTAAGCCTTACAAGCTTAATCCTATTGAGGAATCTCACAAAAATAATTACAGATTTCACTGTTTCTTTGGCACTAATTTTAATATATTCAGTTTGGCTGGATTTAACAATTCCCAAGTTACATTAAAAGAACTTGAGTATAAGATTATATAGGCTTCTCCTTCAGCAATCATATATCTATACATGCGGTCTGAACACACTGAATTATTTTGTCACCACATAACGTGAATTTACAGTAATGGATAAAGTTTTCAAAAACATATCATGATCATATAAGAAATCGAGAGGCTCGACATGCACGTGAATGCACTTGCACATGAATTGTAAAGTTTTCTTGATTCTTTATAAGCTATAACTTTGTAAGATATCTATATCTCATTTCACGTACATACCAAATTAATCAATTTGTCAATTCTCTGTATACTAATTCTCAGTATTACCTGCACTGACAATGATTGAAAGTTTTATGGATTATAAACACCATCGTCTAGCGGTACGATGAGACCAACAATAATAAGAGAGATATGAAATTTACACTGCGTGAAATATTAATCAATATTAATCAATAACCCTTTGAAACTGTTGACATGCAATTCGGAACATTGTTGCAATTGTCAAATTTAAAAATACACGCACTGCTCATTCTGAAAGAATATGGAATTTGATATGAACTTTCGTCTGTCTACATACATTTATCATTCCTCGATCAACATTTACTCCAGTAAATTCGCTGACAAAGTTAATTTGTTTTGAAGTACAACATATTTTAGAATTCTTGTTTCATTGTTCTTATTATAGATTACAGAAATTAAGTTAATAAACTAATTATCATGCACGGGTGAATATGTATATAGATGAAAAAATGAACTCGTGACTGTGTTTGAACTTATTGAACAATTAAAAGGAAACAACACTTCATGAATAGAAATCCAGAAATAGCGTGTCCTGCTCAATTTAGTTCCTACTCTGGCATCATACATTTTCTACTTAATGTTACATGTACATAATGATATACTTGATTACTCGTTAATTTAAATGGAAAAAATTATTTTTCGTTAATAAGCAGTATAAAATTATAATCGTAATTTTTTTTCAATTTAGTTCCTATATATATTATTCGGGATGAATAAACTAGAGTACAAACCGAGTGTATATAGGATAACAGAAAACGTTCCTTCTCTCTCTCTCTCTCTCTCTCTCTCTCTTAGTGTTGAGTGGGAGGGTGGGAATTATGTAATTTAAGCTTTCCATTACCTCTACCTGCATGAACAATTTAAACGTGTACGTAGTCTTTTTATTATGGTTACCAATATAATTTCAACAATGGTGTAACACAAACTATCTACATACTTCAACTGTATCATCTAGTACATAAATATAATTAAAACATACGATGAAAATTATTTTACAAGCACTTATTTTAATCAAAACAAAGATTAGTCGTATATATTATGATAGGAAACACTCTGAAATACTCGAAGAAATTTATATATACTGTACGGGAAAATGAATTCGATTCTTTAAAAATATTAAGGCACGCATTGAAGCTGTTTACACCAAATATAGTACACATATGATTTAGCCAATAACAATGTGTTTTAAGAAAGAGCGTATTCAATATTGTTTTTATAAGTGAACAGAGCATAATGAAAGAAATTACAACAATTTTTTTTAATAATAATATTCGAGGCCTATCAAAATTTTAAAGTAATACCCATAAGTTATTATACCTTGAAAAGGCACACGATATTTTAGCATGTTTAATGCATTGTGTTTACAATCAGAAATTTTTATTTAATTTGTTTCGTCTAATTGATAACATGTTCATTCTAAAAGCATGACATTTAATGTGATGCATTGCACGTATAATTGTTTTGGAGTTTTGAGACGATCCATGCAGTGGTATTTCTCCTGAGTTATCTAACTTGATTTACCTACAGCGGGGCATTCTCGACAAATATTATAAAACGATCAACCACAAATGGTTTTAAAATTAGTTGATAGTTCAAACTGCTTACTCATTTGGTATGAAATTTAAATGAACAGGAATGTTTCATTTTAAAAATCGCAAAAATCTGATGATATTAACGGCAGATTATGTTTCTTTCACTATTTTTTCTTGGCTATACACCCACAAGCGTTCCATAGATCCCGATTCTGACATCACTTCCGCATTTGAAAAGAGCTTCAAGTATCTCAGACCTATTTGGAAGTTGAAACTAGAGTATCGTGTTTTGATTTCAATTTGAGTGATTTTAATTTATGTGATTACTTCAGTGGTGACATTCACAATGAGCAAGAAGTGTGCAAAGTGCGAGAAGACAGTTTACCCCACGGAGGAACTGAAATGCCTGGACAAGGTCGGTAATTTTGAATAATGGAGGCTTCTGTTGGAGGCCAATCCGTGCCCCCTCCTCTTGCTTCAGATTATACAATATATACTCTCGATACGGATACTGAGATAGTGCTAGGAAGTGGTTTTATAAGCGATATGATTTTATTTGAGGCTGATATTGAATCTATTGTCTTTAGATGTACAGCTACTGTTGAAAAATGGGCGGGACCGTTATTTAAACCATGTTGCAACCTCTCTAAGTTTTGGCTTATGGACCTAGTATTTTGATAAAATGATGTTTGAATGTTTATTCTACTGAACAAGGATGGGAAAATCATATTAATGAACTAATGTCATGTTTAACTAAAATTTAGAGTTTCACTCAAGAAGATCAGGATTAGCAGCATAATAAATTGCATAGACATCATAGAATCATAGTACAATGTTTATTATTGGTGTTTAGTCAAGACTGAGAGATTAAATCAATTTTTAAGTAGGAAGAATGTTAATTTTTGCATTGTTTTACATGAAATAAAATTGTACATGTTTATTTATATTTAAAGTCAAGTAATTTTTTCTGTTCAAATGATATATTAAAGATAGATAAAGATGATTTTTTTGGTGGTAAATACATATTACATAATAGGCTTCATTGTTTTTAGAGGAAGTCAATTGCTTTTACACAACAGAAATTCTGGATTGTTGATAAATCATCTGTTCAGTCTTACATTGTGATCTTTGGTTAGATAGGACTACTGTTATTACACTTCTATGTGTAGGTACAGAACTGTGACTCATTGTGTTGCCAGTCTTTTACTCTGATTGTCCTTTAAAAAAATAAGAGAGAAAACATGGGAAAATTCTCGGTTCATCTCATTGTACAAAAAGATTCTGCTGAAAGGATTGCCTCTTCACACTCTGAATTCAGAGCCTTTTCTGTGGGTTTCTCATCAGCCTTGTTGGTAGATTTTGAAGTACATGCATTATGTTCTTGTGGGTTCCTCAAGTCTTTTCAAGACATTGAAGCACACACTTCTGTTGAATGTGGTTTCTACAAAAGTGGAAAATGTTTTTTGTATCCCAGTGCCAGCTATATTTGGTCTGGAGGAAGTTGTCGAATTTCGCACAATAGTTTTTGGAGTATTTCTCCAAATATAGAGATCTACAATTAAGCATTGATTTGCTGTTAATATACAATACAGATCCTCTAGTTATTGACTGCAATTACAACTATGTCACTCAGTGTACATATATTCTAACACCCATTACCTGTAAAACATGCCCTAATAATTAGGGTCACCATAATTAGCATGTGTAACCTGTTTCTAATTAATGGGCATGACCTTAATTGGTGACACACATAAATTTCTTGATCAGTAATAACTGTCAGCATGGGCTCTACAAACAAAAACTCACTGATCAGAATATTGATAAGCCCTCGTTTGACCTATAGCAGAGCCAAACGGTGATTGACTAATGAAGTGTGTCATGTCATGCATCACCGAGCATGGACTCGGTGGACTGTACCATCTGTTGACAGATTTCTGATAAAGTCGATGACTGGAAGGTCAGATATGTGAACATTTGTTGTGATAGTTGACAGCTCCTTTGTTTTGGAATGTTTGTTAGGAAAACTGAAAATAAATATGGTGAATCAAGAATTCCAAATAGAGGACAGGTTATCCCTCCCCCTGTGGAGGAGAGAGAACCCACATAACACTGCCATATTTACACAGCTATCTTATCTGCCAAGTATACAAATCTTATTGTTATCTCACTGCACGAAAATATGAGTGTAGATCTAGGAGTTTTAAATACATGTATAAGAGCAGGTACAAGAGCTGAATGCCCTGATTTTTAATGATATACATTTATGTTTCTGTGTAAAGATAAGTCCCAATGTTTAATTCAAACTAATCATGTTAATTCAGTGAACAGCAAGACTTAGGCGCAAGGGTACTGTAACCACATGCTAAGTTAAATCTAAGTGTAGGTAAAGCTTTGAGTCCATTATGGAGGACAGGTATTTTAAACAGGTGTAAATGATCTAAGGACTGCTGTCAGGTCGAGACAGGTGTTAAATGGAATCAGCTGCTGGGATCTTGTGGAATTTAATTGTAGCCATTGATAAAGAGTTGGCCTCATTTATATGCATGAGTAGCCATCATGTTTTACCTATTATGGTCATGGTGTGCAATGATTCATTTTGTTGATGCTTTAATTCAGGGGCTATTTCAAGACCCATTAAAAATGTCTTATAATACAGATCACAGTCACCAGTAGTCTTCAGATGTTTTTATTAGAAGAAGTTTGTATTATTTAAATCAGATGAATTGTACTAAAATATGAAGAAAAAAATATAACTGTGAGATTGTTGTTGGGTTCTGCATGTTTCTGTATCTAGTACTTGAAACAATTACAAAAACTAGGTGAAGGATTTAAGTAAGTACGCAAATTGTAGTACTGTACATCTCAAACGGTACTTCGCTCAGGAAGTGGTGATAGTTTAAGCTTTGTTACATCTTACATCCTAAGTATCCAAAGCAGCCAGGGTTGTTCTCAAAACCTACTGCACAGAAGGCTGCCTCTCAAACTTGGAACTCAGCCACAAAAAAAAAAAAAAAAACACCATCAGGAAACTGAAATGCATTATATGGAATGCATTATATGTTTCAGTCTGCAATGAACTTCTTGGTTTTAATTATGGTCAGGAGTGCACGATGTACCAGTCATGCCCTCAAGTTTTACATTAAGTTTATTGGATAAGCATGAAGTGTAGCATAAATCATAAGGAAATACCATAAGTATTCTCTAAACGTTTCAATATTTTAGTGATTATTTTTTAGACTACACATGTAATATTGAGGTGTTTCTTCTCAGGTGGTGGTAGTGTTTGTGTGTGTATAACCTATCCTTCACATCACAAAACATGTTCATCAAGTCACAGTATCAATAAATGTCTAGTCAAGCTCGATACAATGGTTTTGACAGCAGATGGTTGGCAATGCTTACTCCATCACACTGGCATTTTCTAACTCCTTAGTATGTGGGGGAAACTTGGCCAAGAAATCTGCTTATTACAGTTGTAAAGTGAAACATTGCAGACTGACAGACAGTCGTGTTAACTGTTGTAATATTTAAGAATGACTAGTATTCATCTAGCTGCCGTACAGCGTATAGATTACAAAGTATAAAAAATACAGATTCCAGTTCGGAAGTGCTATCACAACATCCTCAGCTGGAGAGCTTGCCGGCATGGTTCCCAGGCATTGGGAGAAATTCCTCCAGTTATCTCTCCCAATCGCTGTTCATCAGACAATGAACCAAGGCCCACACTTGTTGAGAGTTACCAGTAAAGGTACTAGGGAGTGTATATATTATATGACAGCTGGTGAGGGGATACGTGTTCTTGTTACACATAGAGATGAAGAGACCTGAAGTTGATATACTTGGTGTGATCAAGAATCATGTAAACTCAGATAGTCATATATTTTATATATTAAGCGGTTGACATCTAAGGGTGAGATGGGCCCATTCAATAATTATAAAGGATTGTAATCAGTATATTCTGAGCTTATGATAAGCTACAATAACTAATTGAAATGAATGTGTATGATTGTGGGCCTGTATTTGCTGGCCCTGGCATTCAGTGTTTATTTTGGCTGTATTTGTTTGGGGGAGTTTATATTCACTGATCACACTTTCCCTGCTCTTCTTCATCTCTCCAGTTTTATGAGTTAATCAGGTGTTGTGTCAGCAAGAGGCTAGCTACAAGCTTAGTGGCCAGTCTCCTTATCTCAGACAAAGACCACATCTCTTTTGTCAATTACTAATTGCTGGAATCATTGTCTGAGATTTTGAGAATTGCTTGTAATCGTAAAATTCCTGACATTCCTAGTGAGTAATCTACATAGCAATCTTACAACCACTGCCAAAGTTAACCCAATCCTACAGACACTCAAAAACACAATTCTATTCCTAGACTCAGAGAATTGCTAAAATTGAAATAAATTACAAAACCAAAAATGCGGGGGAGGGGTGATGAAACAAGGATGTGTACATGTCTACTTGTAATCAGCATGATTATATATGGCCATTCCTCCAAGATAAGAATGCTTGTATTTCTCATTTATTTTCCATGAACCGACAGAGACCTTCTTGCTGTGTATGTTTCATTTTTGATAATTTTTTACTTTCAGTTTTGGCACAAAGCATGTTTCAAGTGCGATGTTTGCAACATGACCTTGAATATGAAAAACTACAAAGGCTACAACAAGATACCCTACTGCAATGTGTAAGTCTAGTGTCTTGAGTCTACTGTCTTACATTGGAGATTAAGTCGTAGATTGATACTACAGATTTCTTGTGTGTACCATAACAAGTACTGGCAATATCAAAGAGAGGCACAGAGTTATCATGCACAGAACAAGTCTTCATACCATTCATGGACATCAGATATACACCAGAACAGTAAAAATGATACAGTCAATGGACTTTCTTTTTAAAAAAAATAGAATTATATACATTATACAATGAAATGAAACAATGTACACTCGAACTTAAGGGGGCTAAGAAAAAAACCATATCATAATATTGATGTTAAAATACAGTAAGAAAACACATTCAAACATGAACTTTTTCATTGAAAACAAACTTTGGACATGGATACACTATGAATGCTGTACTGTTTAGACATTGCTGATAATGCTGTGTCTGTTGTGACATTGCTGATAATGCTGTGTCTGTTGTGACATTGCTG
>WFKH01011801.1:59850794-59869659 GCA_016163765.1 Magallana hongkongensis | reverse complement strand
CATTGCTGATAATGCTGTGTCTGTTGTGACATTGCTGATGATGCTGTGTCTGTTTTGTAGTCACTACCCCACCACCTCATTCACTGCTGTAGCTGACACACCGGAGAACCAGAGAATCAAACAGAACACTAAAGTACAGAGCAATGTGAGTATCAGGACCATCAGACAGCGGGAGAATGAGAGAGAGAGAGAGAGAGAGAGAGAGAGAGAGAGAGAATGAGAGAGAGAGAGGAGGAGAGAGAGAACACCAAAGTACAAAGCAATGTATCAGGACCATCAGACAGTGAATCTCAGAGAGAGAGAGAGAGAGAGGGGAGAGAGAGATGCAACATCACACCCCTGCCTGAAGACAAAGATAAATAGATGTACACAACTGATGTCAGCACTTTGAACACAATCCCTGTAAGACATTCCAGATTGAGTCAGAAAGAATTGTTGTTTGTGGAGAGCTCTAGACTAGTTGTTGGTTTGTACAGTTGTTATTGTACAAATTACATTACCAAATAAGAAATATGTTTTATCCTTGACTTTGATAATACACAGAATATATTTAGCATTGGATTAAAAAAAATTACAAAATTATAAGAAGTGTACATAAGTTACATAATTCATAGAAATGAAACTATTCAAATCTTTTAATCTTTCATGTATCCTTTATAGAATTTATTCCTGGCCATTCAGTAATCTATTTACAGACATTTGGTTGTAACTGTAAAATCAGAAATAACTTCCTGTCGTGAGATGTGAGGGTTGGATAAAGTGCCTCAATTGCAATTATATTTTCTTTGTAACTGCTAACAAGTGTGTATATATGAGTAAAGAAAGAAAAGGCAAGGAAGAAAGTCACCTCAACCAGTGATAAGTGAGCAAATGTAAACATTGCACAAAAAAGAGGCAATAACCGGACAGAAATAATTAAACAACGCAGTTTGTATTTGCTCATTGTCACAATCATAAGATATTTGCTGCGCTATACTGTTTAAGTGATCCAAGTGGCAGCCATTGTTGTCAAATAATATTGTGTTCAAATGATAAAATAATTAATATTTGTCCACATGACCAATACATATATCAAAGTAATGAAGACAAAGTAAAGAACCTGATGTTCTTATGATCTATTTAGAACAGAATTTTTTCCCCTGAGCACAGAGAGGTGCTAGTGATGTACACAGCGATGAGCTAGCAGAAAGTCTGCTTCATAGGAAGTAGCTGATACATTGTTTAATTTACCATGCAGAGGGAAGCTCTTCTGATACCAAGTTCAAGAAATGTAGAATATTATAAGGTCTAGGATCCAAGGTTAGGGTTGAGTTGAGGCTCATGCTAGATTTGTTAATTATTAAAAAGAATACTAAGCAGGGAAGGGGGGGGGCTGTAACACATGAAAGTTCATTAACTATTTTATCTATTAAATATAGGGAAATACTGTACATCTTAGATTATTTTTAGAAGCATGTGATTATTTTAACCTGACTAAAGATGATTGGTTTGGGTTGCAACTATAGCTAACAGCAGGGCTCAAAACCAGCAGGTAACGTTCAACTTGTGCTGAAAGTTACCAGCAATGGCATAGGCCGCATCAGACTGATTCTTTTTATTATTATTTTTTTATTAACCTTTTATTGACTCCGCACAGTTGGACAACACAAAGGAAGTCCGGTCATCGTCCTGTTTGTTTGTCTGTCTGTTTCTGTAATAATGTCATAGTTGGTATTCTGACACAGGTCCAATACCACAGCGACTTTGAGAGACAGAAAGGATCATACACACAAGTAGCGGACACCCCCGATATGTTACGTCACCAACAGAACACCAAGAATATCAGTCTGGTATTGCTATACGTATCACTTGGCACGTGTAGTCAGAGTTAGCTCCCTTGTCCCTGCTCCCTGTGAGGAGTTATGTGCCCCTGGATGTCAATGTTGTAGAATTAACCACGGATCATGCCGAGAGTTATTGCATTCATTGCTTTGCAGTTCAAGTTTGTTGATTAACTAATATTTTATTGCATGTACAGGCCACATGAACATGACATTAATTGCCCAGTAGTCTGAGATTTTCCAGGTTTTTTATGGGTTTTATAATGTTGATCATTCTGTCTTTGGTACAGTTACAGCTGGTATGAAACATGACCATGTAACTTGATTGACAGAGGAACTTTTTACTTTATGATTTATTTATACCTAGACCCTGTCCCAGCATCAGTTCTGTTTTCAGTTTGTCCCAGTTCAGATTCCCTGATTAATCCTGTCCTCACTGTACACCATTGGAGAACACTTGATGTGTAATTGTATTGTAAACACAGAGTCAGTGGGTGTCACATATCCCAGTAAAAGTAGGGAGCAAACACCAGAAGGAAATTTACACAGATACAGGGAAGCCATGCAGGAGGACCATCTATTTCCTGTCCCGGCTTCCTTTACTCACATTTGTAATATTATGCATATTTCAAAGTCTAGTTACTGATTTCAAAGGTTATGAAGCCTCATATTGACACAGATTTTTAATTCCTTAATCACAATGTTACAAAATCACTGCCTCCTATGATTAAAATAGATCATTGTTTGGTGAAAAACTTCTAATGTGTAGGTTTTACTTGGTTTGTTAAAAACAGTAAATGATTATGAATTCAAAGAAACTTAATACAAAATCTTTTAAATTAGTGGTCACAGATTTCTGCATTTGGAGAGTGACCACATGTTTAATATTTCCCCAATACCATAGAACCGAATAAATGATGAACTATCGGTAACCCTCATTTCTACATTGTACACAATCAGATTTAGTACACTCGGTATAATACCAGGAACCACACTCCAGTTACCATGTCATGATGGCTACCAGCCATGTGTCTGCCATTATCTGAGAATTCTAACCCACTAACACAGCTGTATAAAGCATGAAGTCTCCGTCAGATATTGACAATGAAATTCTAGCTGCATGAGGCAACATGCATGTCACATCGCTATTTTAACTGTAACGTAGAAAATGATATCTTGATTTGTGTTCAGTTAAATAACATCTGAGAGTGACCATGATATATGAGATGAATGCGTGAGACAATATCTCGAGATGTCTGTTTTTTAATGACAGATCGAGTATCATCGAAATTTTGAGGAGTCCAAGTCGAGCTTCACCTGTGTTACCGATACCCCAGTCATGAAAACACAGCTTACCAATACCAAGAACGTCAGCTTGGTAAAGTCTCAGTGTGTTCAGCCTCACCCCCCACCAGTGTGTTGGGCAGCCATTGTTATAAGTACTGTCAGAGTGTCACTGTTGTCTAACAGTTTTAAACGAGTGGAGATGACTGGATGTTTTTTTTATTTAACATTAACCATCGGTTAGCATAATAAAACACTGAAATTGGCCTATCACTGCTTTTGTTTGGAATTTCATTTCTTGCTTCTGTTGGTGTAAAGGGTACAGCAAGAGTTTTAAACAATTCAAGTCTAAATACACCCTTATAGTTGAAGCCACTCCTTAGACACTTCAAAACCTGCAGAGCTTCAAATACTCTGCGGTAGTGGTACAAGCATGTGAACGAGATTCCTTTCTCCTGTTCAAACTCAGCTGTACCTAAGTGTTACAAGTTGCTAAGAAGCTTCCCCCCCCCCCCCCCCAATTCATCTTCCAGCCTGCTTTTTTTTGTCATAGCCAAACCTAGGAACTGTTTGACACAATGTCAATCCCACTGGCTCTTGGAAGTCAATCCAAATCCCAAAACGTCCTTTTTTGCCCAATACTTGGCATAATTCAAATAAATAATAGCCTATAGCAGCAGAATTTTTTTCGTTATTTAAAAAAGAAAATTTTTTCATTGCTTTTTTAAATGTCATGGGAATCCTTCTTACTCAATAAAATGTTTCAGAAATGTTTGAATCTGAATTGTAACATTTCAAGAACAATTTGGATGTCTTAATGTGCAGTTATTTCAATGTGAAACTCCTTGCCGTTTAGATTCAGTATCAAAAGGACTTTACGGATTCTAGAGGGATTTGTTACCAGGTTCCTGACACTGTAGAAATGATAACACATCGGCGTAATATGGAAAACGTCAGCTTGGTAATGTAGTCGTCTTGCTTGGAATGCCACAAGGAGAATTTCATTCATTGATATTTTTTATTTTTCTCAAGTTTGTTTGCAGAAGTCTGAACAGATCACATTACAGATGTTTGTGACATGGTTTTTGCATTTTTTCAATTTTTATATTGTAAAAAAAAATTTTTTTCATTAATTTTTTCATTTGAATGGGTGAATAAAATGCCCTGTGTGATTAGAGGTATATCCCCTTGTTGAATAATATGCAACATGTGATTAGAGTTATATCCCTTTGTCCACAGTCCCTCAGTATGAATACCAGCATGGTACATGAAAGACCATGTGAGCCTCTGCCGTGATTTGGAGTGGAATTATTGCCCTGCTGCTCTTTTGAATTGACTGTGTTATTTGTAATACATGTATAAACAATTTTGATGTACTTTTTAAAGTTTATAACTGGAAGTATCCTTTATATTACTAGTATACCATTGTAGATGACATGATATGGCACTTTGCATGGTTTTACAAGTTTTAAACTCATAAGTTGAATGTCTGGATATTAACATCAGCTTGCATTTGATATGTGTTAATCTCATAGGCTCATACCATAGGGAGTTGTGTGATTGTGTGAACTTTGAAGGCAATATCATTAATACAGGGTACAAATTGGTAGGTCAAAATCCAAGATATCCATTTAGACAACATGTAATCAGTGAAAGAATGAAAACTTTAAATATGCAGAATAAATCAGATTTGTGAGACAGTGAGGGATTGGATTGTAAATTGTGAGTCTGACTTTTCTTTAAACAGATCAAATACCATGCGGATTTTGAGAAGATGAAGGGCAAGAAGCTGACAGTGGTGGATGATCCCGAGATGATGCGGATCAAGCAGAACACTGCCATCCAGAGCAATGTGGAGTACCACAAAGTCCGCGACCAGCTCAGCGAGATGGAGCAGAAACGCCCAGACCGGGAGGCCAGAGGTAGGTACCAAGGGGACGGGGAACCAGTCTACAGGTCCCAGTGTGTGTGTGTGTGTGTGTGTGTGGGGAAACAGTCTACAGGTCCCAGGGGACCTCAGCACTGTTGTGTGTAAACTAGTCTATAGGACCCAAGGGACCTCAGCACTGTTGTTTGTGCACACAGCACAGATGTCACAGTGTGTGCACACAGAATATGTCACATTGTGAGCCCTAACCAACCTATCAGATACTGATAATTATGATGAT
Organism: Magallana hongkongensis; assembly: GCA_016163765.1. NCBI lineage: Eukaryota > Metazoa > Mollusca > Bivalvia > Ostreida > Ostreidae > Magallana > Magallana hongkongensis. The sequence goes on along the minus strand of WFKH01011801.1, from coordinate 59,864,387 downwards.
AAGATACCATTATAAATTTGTATTAGTAAAATAGCAGTATTGTATCCAAGACATTGTACAGTGTGTTCTCAGAATGTCCTTCATCTAATCAGTGATAATTTCTGCAGCAAGATGATGTCTCTCTAAGTTTTTAAAGTTAACTTTTTATTTTATGCCTGCATCTGCTACATGTTTTACTTCTATTCAAGAGACTAGTTCATTCTTCCAGCAAAAGATCTGTGATATACTATAGACTCTACTTGTCTGTATATCAATGTTAATACTCAGAGCCTGACCACACAAATCTGTTGTAACCTGAATTTTCTCTGATTCTAACTCTCTCACTGTTTTATGCATGATTGCCTATTCTTTGTCCTTGCCGACATTTTTAGAAGGCCCCAGTCGTACTCAACCTGGAAGGATAACTGATTATGACCCCACCCCTGCTAACACTGGAGGCACTCCCTACTCCATGAGAAACTCGCAAGCCCGTGTTGTTTACGACTCAAACATCGGAAAAGGTGAGTGAGTGCCCTCAATGTGTCCACAGGCCGCTAGCTGCTCGAAAGCTTTTGTGTGAAAAAATTAAAATAAAGCTCCTAGGAATAGGCATGAATGAAACTTTTACAAGTCTATGTTGAATGATTTAACAAGTTTTGCTAGTAATGTGTGAACTTTTAATAGCAAGATAAAGCAGTAGAATAACTTGTTTGATTTTTGTTGATAATCACCTAAATGCACCTTTGACACAGTTTTCCAAATGACTTAAATCTCTACTAGAAGTTGACTTCAGTTTCCTTTTGTTTTTTATTTGTCTTTCCTAGAACAAGGTACACACTTTAAATTTTCTCCTGGACATTAGTTTGGTGCATTTATAGACTTTAGTGTGCATGCTTCTGGCATGGTCTTGGGTAACCAGTGTTAACTTGACTCACAGTTTGGAAGTCAATAGGACTTCCTTCTATTTACTCTCTAATTAAGACAAATATTTACAATTTTCTTTTACTTTCTTCCTCATAATTAACATTTTTAGTTTAACTTTATAGGCTGATTACTAAAAACAAAACTTTAAAATCTCAAATAAACAGGAAACCTTCATGGATGATGCATGTGCTTCAATGTTTAACAATAACATTTTTTATGCTAAATCTTGATATTAATGGTTGTTTTTCTTTTAGTTTAAATTATTCTATCTTTTTAATAATGATTTTTGTGCATAAATAAACTTTATAATCTTGTACACTGTACAATCGTCAAATATTCTAACATATATGAGGTTTTTTCCGCGTCATGTTTTTTCCGCGAATTAGACCCTAAAACAGTATATAAAATTTACGCGAATCAATTTTTCACTATTTCAAAGTCAAAGTGAAAAATGATTCATGCATGATTGTTTTTAACTGTAAAGTATTTGACAATAACATCTTAATTTTAACTCTTAAATTTTAATGAAAATTTCAGACAATGAAACCAATTTACACAATTTCCTCAATGTGAAATAATTACCAATAGTTATTATCATAGATACAACAAATATAGATCAGAAGATCATTTACCGTTACATATACTGGTAGCTCAGATATAATTGGACATCGGTTTACACAAGTAACGTGACCAATTTAATTAGCTTGTCAATGGAGTATTAAATAAACAATGATGCTTACATACCTGTCAGCTGAACATAGTTCACTGCAAATTTACTGACCTCTTTGATTAATAAATAGAGAGATAACTCTATTACAAGACCAAAACTTTGTATTAAATTTACGCTGATTTTTTTTCCGCGAGTCGGAAATCGTCGCGAACAAAGCGGAAATTGGATACACGCGGAAAAAACCTAATATACGGTATTATGATTTTTAAGCTATATTATTATTGGTATAAAAAAAAAGAATTTTGAAGTCTTTGATTTGTTAAGGTAAGTTCTCAATGGTTAATCTTAATCCTTTGACCATTGTAAAGGATGAAATGAGACCCAGCAGTAAAGGATGGGAGCGATTTGTGGGTTTAAATGGGAATGTTATGTGGCAATGCATCTTGCATGTAAACCTAAATTTAGAAATCCCTTGGATATCCCTGGACTGCATGTTATGTTGTTTAGATGATTGGAATGCCTCTAAATAGCCTGATACAAGGTTTACACTTTTTACTTGTTGAATATTCCCCTTCAACTAACTGTCTGTTACAAGTAGTGCTACGTTATTCAGCGATTGAGGGAGAAATCCTTTGTTGTTGCATTTTCAGGGAGTAGTTATTAATTCAAGACAAGAACAACTGGACCATAGAACTAGGGACAAATCATTGAAATGGAAAGGGGAGGGCTCAAGTGGTTTAATCAGAGTTAAGGATAACATTCAATTTTTGTTATTTTGATAAGTGTTGATAGTAGATTAAAATAACACATTACAGAAGGATATATTTTTCTTTCTTAGTCATCTAAATTTGTTCCATTTCCCAAGAAACTTCTTCCTGATTACATAAACTAATTGTAAAGGTACCAGTGTACTGGGCTCAATGAGCAGGAAGGAAACTACACAAGTTTCATATCCCAGGGACCAAACGGGGAAGCAGCAAGTGGGGGGGGGGGGGGGGGTAATGTAAGACCTAAAGGTAATAGAATGGCCACATAATCCATTACAAGTCTGATATACATTTCACTGTATATGTATTCATTCTTTCTTGATTTAGAGGGTCCAGATGTTTTTGAGGAGGGTAAGGCTGCTCATAACCATGTGTAGTTTAATGTTAACCATCTAATTTTTCATTTTCATTGATCAGAAAGCATTTCCATTAACATACTTAGGAATGTGATATACTGCTTATCACTTAATATTACTTGATCTTGAATTGATATCTTCTCATGTGCAGATATAATCAAGATTTTTATAGCTTCTTCTTCTTTTCACATCTTTTACTTGCTTTTGATCTTTGGTGGTTGTGCGTGATAGTAAAAAAGCTTGTAGTCAACACCCTGGTATAGTGTCTATTTTGTAGATAGACACTTGTATTTATTTATGTACTCTATTTACTAGACACTTGACAGAAGCATGTAATCTACACTTATTATGGATATCATGTTTGTTACAGATATGAAGACAACAGTGGTATATTAATTATATAGACAAAAATGAATAATCTACACTTTAGTACCGTGGTCTACTGTGAAGACAAATGATTGAAGTTTATACTTAGATACACTGATCTATGTCTTCAGTGAGGGCAAAAGTTTGCATACTTGATCAAGATCTTTCCTTAGTAGTTAGCTGAAGGGAGTCTATACATTATTTTTTTTGGGGGGGGGGATAGGTCTCAGGGGGCTATTCAATTTTTTTATTACCGGTTTTATCACAATTATATGAAACCTTTAGGTCCACATTTGTATCAAGTGCATATGCAATGGAGGTTAGTCTTATAGAAAAAAATATGCTCACGATTATAGAAGATGTAATTTGCATAGGAAAAACCTGATGTAAATTTGAGATATGTTATTAAACTTTTTGGACTAAAAGAGTAAATAAAAATAAAAATAAATGATGACAAAAAAATAAAAATTCTTGAGAAATACACACAAGGCGGAATTCAGGAGAGATAATTAATCCACGGAGGAGGTTTATTATTTGCTTCAACATAATCAATGCTGTTTTGTTTTTCATTTACCGGTACTGTTCATGGTTTTTAGCATTTATTATTTCATAAATGTTTGATTTCTTATATGATATGTAAAACATCAAATATTTTTCTTTTTAACATTTTCTGAATCACACATATATGAATGAAATGCTCACTTTTCTTGATTTGCATTGACCAGCATTTAACATTTAATGTTAAGTTCCATTTTTTTGCTTGATAACTTTTGAATTTTGCTTTGCTTCATTGCCTCAGACCTAAACACAGCATGTGACTCCTGTTTTTTGTTCGGTCTTTTCAGTGGAGGAAGTTCCCACTCGTAAGCCCGGCTCTATTTCTGACTATGACCCATTGAACAATGAGTTTGGATCCATCGGCAGATACAGCGGAGGTAATGGTTAAGTAGGGCTCTGGAAATGGTCCCATCGCCAAGAGAGTCATGGCGACATAGAAGTCATGTTTGTTGTCCTTAGCTTTAACAGACCACCTGTCAAAGACCTATGGCTGAAAACATTGCGGGCTGGGCCATAATTCAGATTAGACTCGCTGTAGCTCTAGAGGAGTCAAAATGATATAAAGTTTACTTTTACATCACTTCAAAGCGTAAAACTTATTAAATTATTATTCTCAAATGTGTTTTATACAGGATTTGCATAGTACAGTTAATAAATTTCAGCTAATATTCTGCCAATCTTCAGCTTTTGCTCTAATATTTCATAGAAATTTTAACTTGATTTAATACTTACTTATTTGGTAGAATTTGATTGACTTGATTACTGGTACCTATTGAATTGGTTAGTATAGGTATGATTTCATATTGTATTGTGAAGAATGGACATGGTTACACAACTAAGCTGGTTTAGTAGATAGACTTGATAAATAAAATACCAGTTTTCTGGAGGAAAGACATTAGTTGTTATTCTGTGAAAGATGGACATTTGTGAGAAATAGAATTGGTTACATATTGTTGTGTGTTATTTTAACGACAAAGAATTTGATTCTCTTTTGTAGGTGACCCTGAACCACCTCGTGGCTACCAGGCACCACCCCAGAGCTACCAGCCCCCACCCCAGAGCTATCAACCCCCACCCCAGAGCTACCAGCCTCCTCCCCAGAGTTACCAGCCCCCGCCCCCACAGCCTGCCTCAGAGGGGGTAATGTCAAATTATAATGATCTCTTATTATGTTGTTGATCTATAGATAATCTTTGTATTTTTAACCGTTGCTGAGTGTTTTGTTAGAAAATTTCTTTTATGGTGTCAAACTAACAGGTCATCAAGCTTTTAGTGGTCATGTATGATTTGAATGACAACAGCCAACAGATACCATTTAAAGCTGCAAAACTAAAAAGAGCATTAGGCCAAAAAAAATTAATCATTAGTTTCTCAGGCCAAAATTTTGAAATGTTGATGAGGCAGGCAGGGTTTTTTGTTTCTTTTTACAGACACAAATTTACAATGACAGTTACCCTACATTGGCAAAGTTTAAATATTTGTTTATGTTCTTTTTAGTCTAAATTGTTTCTGTTTCCTTTTCAAACGAAGAGTTTTTGCAGATGAACAAATATGGACAAATGGTTTATGCCCCTGCTTCATATTGCAGCCCATCTACCCTGTCCACAGTAATAACACAAGTCTGCACTGAAATAGGGGACTTCTTATTGCATTTCACTAGTTGAATTTGCCATATAAAAATTTATCAAATAAAGCTTTTATTTTTGGTGTTTTCTTATTGATCTTCAGTGCCTGGCAAACATGACAGAAATCAAGGGAAAGTAAATTATCATCATAAAATTCTCAAACAATACAATTGTCCTTTATTCCTGCTACTAGGCAATATTACAGAAGCTTCAATTTCTGAAGATATCAGAGACATTTCAGTGGTAGTATTAACAGGGACCAACCTAGCTTGGGCAAACTTTTAGGGAGACTTCAATTCTCCCTCACAGAAAAATAGGGAGAAGTTTGAGAAATCAGGTATAGACTTCCATTCTTTGACCTTGGCATAACACTAATGATAATACATGTATGTATACACAGATTCTTAACTTAAATTGGATTAGAAGCAAATCAATTAAAAATAAAACAACTCCTAAAAATTTTAAAAACTTATCCAATTTGTTGAACTTAATTTATTAGGTGTGTTCATACATTTTATAGATGAAATGTTTTGTAATTGTGTTAGCTAAATGACAAATAAAATCAGTCTATGCACTTCTGTGTATTCCAACCCTTTGACCCAATTACAACCGTCATGTAGTGGATCTGTTTAATTTTAAAGATAACTGTAGACAAATGGTTTTATGATTATTTTAGCATTAATTTGGCATATTTATTAACTAATTACAAGTTACCAATTAATTGTAAAGTCAGCACAAAAGTTATACATAGTTAAACATCGGTTGTAATTTTCAGTGCACAGTATGCAGTCAGGCTCCGATACTGTACTGGTATGTGGTTGCATCAACCATATTTATAACCTCTAAAGATAAGACAGTCGCTAGTTATTAATCACAACAGGGGTTACCTTAAGCTATGAAAATGTCTTTTGAATTAAATAATTATCATTTTATTGCATTTGGGGTTAATTTTTACTATCGGGAACTCAGAATACAGGGTGACTTCAACCTCTCTTTCTGATGAAATTCTGGCGAAGTTACCGACCACAAAGCAAGTACTTATAATTACATATACTTGTATTAAGCCCAAGTCGCCCCCTAGGTTGGTCACTGGGTGGATGTGTCATATATAATCACGTTTTCACTTTCAGAGACAAAAATTTATTCTGAGCGTTTGTTTACATTGATTTCATAATAGAGAAAACCAATAATGATAAGATATAAAAATTCCGGAAAAATAGCGATAAAAAAGTTTGATGCGGCGATGATTTTGCCGATGCGGCGGTGCCTGAGAAACAAATCATTAATTTTTTTTGGCCTTACAATTTCGATAATACTTGTATATAAGTTTAAAGTAAAAGTTAAATTGTTTTTTCTATATGTTGAACATTCCCTTGTAATGAACTTGGTATTCATTCAAAATTCAAAATTGATTTTCATATGCAGTATTAAAAATCTGAAGGAATTGATTAGAAGGCAGCTGTCAGTTGTCAGTTCTCATGTTGTCTCAGTTATCAAAGGTGTAATATAGTAATATAAAAGAAACCTTTTGATTTCACGTCAGATGAAATTATCATGAACAACTAGTTGCAATAATGTAACCTTCTCCAATTATTTTTTATCTGACATGAAAAAAAAATCAGGAGAGGGCTACATGTACATTATTGAAGCTACTGTAGAACTTATATGTAGAATATATCTCCATTGATCAGTAATGTGGAGGTGCCAAATTTATACTGACCCCACAGTTTCCTTACGGTAATTGTTGCTGGTAGATAATTCCAAATATTAAAAAAATGGAAATTAAACATGTTAATTCTGTGTCGCATAATGGCTGATTTTGGAGGGGCGAGAGATTTGTAACTTCACCAACAGCAATTTTAAAAATGCTTCATTTTGATTGCGCTCTTAGAAGTATAGAAACTTGTACTCAGGTGTATGTTTTGTAGATGGTGTGTAATGTGTATGTTTCTTTTGTAGATGGTGTGTAATGTGTGTGTATGTTTTGTAGATGGTGTGTAATGTGTGTGTATGTTTTGTAGATGGTGTGTAAGGCGCTGTATGACTATGCCTCAGCCGACGCGGATGAAGTCTCCTTCCAAGAGGATGACCTCATCATCCAGTGTCAACCAATCGATGAAGGCTGGATGGAGGGAACGGTCAAGCGAACCGGTGATCGGGGGATGCTGCCCTCTAACTACGTGGAGCGAGTCAACTAGGCACCAGATAAACATTTAGGAATCAATTTATCAAAGTTACTATAAAAGTTTAATGTTATTACTGAAATATTAGCTTTTATAAAGTTACTTCCCTTTTTATCTACGTCTGTTATGCATGTTATACTGCTATAGGCCCTATAGTTCTTTTATTTTAAGGCGGTGTTAATGTTATGCTATTAACTTCCTCATCGTTCTGTGTTTTTTTCTTTAAACAAGAAAACAAAATGATCATGTACATCGCTGTGTAAGGTAGCTTGGGGAATCCCCTATTTTGTGTAGGATTCCCCCCTTTTTCCTTCTACACTTTCGTCATGAGCTGGTCTATTTCGTTCTCTCATGCTTCACATTAGTATTAAATAATGGCCCTGGCTCTGTGTTGAGCTCTGACCACTGGTCAAGTGATGGTTGGCTGAACACAAGTACTATGTACTATGAACCACTGAGCAGTGAAGCGTGTCAGCATTTCTTCTTCCTATTGATACAGGGAATAAACAAGTTGGTGCAATCTAATTAGGGCGTATCTCGTGTAGAACCTGGTGATATTTGACAGCGTGACTGTTCTTTATCCTGTACACAAGGATTTCATACTACTCCTAGGGTCTCCTATGATTCATTTAGAAATTGATTTTAAGGATTTTTTTTTTTATTGGAAGCTTGTTCGCATACCTAGAAATCAAAGCTTTGCTCCTTTGTATAAAGTTGCCAGTAACTTATATTTTGAATTAAATCAGACGCTTACGTGTTACTAAAACAGAAATGACGGCTCTCCCCGACCTATGCGGGCGTGTTTTGGTCAGTGGAGTGTTTAAAGTATCTACAAAGTGGATCATTGCCTCACCCTATAATCTTTTGTCATTTTTCTTTTGCACGTTTACTTTATAGCCTGTATAACCACTATTTTAATTTTTTTTTTCTAGTTTTAAATTTTTAAACTTGGTGGTCTTAATCAGAACCAAAGATGCAGTTTATGATTTTCAGAATTTAAGCTGTTATTTAATATTTATATTGAACAAATTCAAACTTTGAACAGAAGTTGAATGCTTTCCTATCCCCTGTAAAGTTACATAATCAGTTAGAATGAAGATCAGTGAGATGATGTAAATCAAATTCGTCAACAAGAAGTCAAATCATGGAACAAATTTTCATGTAAAGGTGTCGTTGTTTTTGGAATCTGAGTAAAATTGGTTCTGTAATCAGAAACTGCCTATATATGTCTGTGTACAAAATAATGGATTATAGATTTCTGTGTACAAAACAACGGATTTGCTTTTTTATCATTAATTATAAAATACTGATTATTGATTAAAGTGTTATGTAGATATTTTAACAGATTTTGTGTTGTTCTCTTTAAAAACTACAACTACATACTGTTACACTTTGAAGAGTTTTGCAATGAATGAGACAGTTATATATTGTAATTTGTTATCCTGACAGTACATGTATCATTGAAAACATACATTCATTGTTAGCACCACAATGGCCACATTTGAATCTTAAAGTGCAATTTTCACATAGTATCCTTCAACATTTACATTGATTTGTCATACTAAAGTCCATTTTACAGTAACATTTACATAAAATTGTATTATCTATTTTGCAGTAACATTTACATTCAATTGTTACACTAATTTTGATCTCATTGTAACACTGACATTCCTTAACATTGCAACTTCCACCTAAGTCGTTACTCTAGCCGGTACATTAGGCCGTCGCCAGATTAGGAATACAACACTTCGCCTTTACATACGTCACAAATTCTCAATACAACTTGAAGACACATCAGTCTGGCTCGAACATCCAGGCTTGTCGGCTGGAATAGAAGAAATGGTCGTTGGACTGGCGGGAGGATCCTATGGGGGTGGTGATGGTGGTGGATCTATGGGTGTGGAGGGGCGTGACTGGGGTCGTCTTCTTCCTGCCACGCCCAATGTCTGAGGGACTCACTGGGCGCAGCTCAACATCTGAAAAACGTGTTGAAGTTGAATGTAAAATTATGCGGTCATCAGGAGATTCAAATAAACAAGTAGTTTGTAAAATGACGTTTAGTAAAACCATTGTTATACAACGATGTCAGATCTAAGGCAATGTTCTTTAAGATTCTCCGACCCTCAGCCTCAAAGTAATTTGTTTTCTTATAAGAATGTTATTTGTCTTTCAAACTTTATATTAAATGAAATAAATTTTTAAAAAAAAATTATTGATGTATCCATGCATTTTACATAGTTATTTCAAATTTGCCCACGATGGATATAATGGAATAAGATCAAATTTTAAAAAAAAGGTACTGGTGCCTCGGAGGCTCGAACCCATTTACCTATATGTAGTAGATCTCCATGGAACCACAAAGCCAATCATTTCGTTGAATAATTCGTAATATTATCACCAGAGTACTAAATTGTCTATATAAAAGGCAGATTTATGGTACGAATAAAAAAAAAAAAACCCGGATAATTTAGAGTTATCGAACATGGCAGAGGATCGGAGATCGTTAACTCCGAAATACCCAATAATTATTTGTTCAAATCATAGATCGTCATCTGGCTTTTATCTTGGAAAAAGGTGTAGTAATCTTAAATCGTTTATTTTGTATACTAATAAATTTTGACTTTTACTCGGTGGTATCTCGGAGACCAACAATATTTCATGAATGAAAGGCTGTCGGTTCGATTCTCCAATTCGCCCTTCAAAAGTTTAACACAAATCTCATCAGCTGGGCAAATATGCAATGACCTTGTAAAAATGCCTTGATACCATGGTAAAATTTCTTTTGATTTTAATTTATATATAATATGAAGAACAGGGATCTTCAGGTTCATAACAATAATTGGTAATTTATTGGGCTGAGGTTTGTTCATGGTCAACAAATTTCCCAACAGTTTAAGGTTCTCCGATCCTCAGCCTCAAAGTATTTTTTTGATCATAAAAATGTTATTTGTCCTTCAAACTTTATAAATGAAATTTTTTTTTAAAATTCATTGATGGTATCCATGCATTTTACAAAGTTATTGCTAATTTGTCCAAGATGGATATAACGGAATAAAAATACAAGTTGACATCTTTAAAAAAAAAATGTACCGGTTGATCGGTTGCTCGAACCCCTTTCTCTATATGTAGTAGATCTCCGTGGAACACTAAGCCAATCATTTCGTCGAATACTCGTAATATTAACACTAGAAGACTAATTAAATTTGTCTATATAAAAGGCAGATTTATATGTTACAAATTAAAAAAAACCCGGATGATTTAGAGTTATCGATCATGGTTGAGATCGGAGATCGTTAAATACAAAAATTTGGGTCATTATCTGTCATTTAGTTAAGAAAAAATCTAAATATTTTAGCTCTGAAATTTGAAAATTTCCTTTATCTTTTTATATAGAGAGCTCTTCGTCTGAAGGAGATTAAAAAGTCTAAATGTCTATCCAGCCCTTTTAAAGGAAATTTTCTGTACATGAGTCGTTATAAAATTCCATTGGTTAAAATACATGTAGGTAATCTCAGAACTGGTGTCGGCGTCTGGAATCTTACCTGTGTCGTCGTCCGTCGCCGTCGGTTCGATGCCTACTGTCTTTGCCTGCTTCAGTTTCTTCTTACATTTACAGAAGACGATGCAGGCAAACGTTGCTACAATGACTATTACAGAGATAGCCACCATAAAGATTATGCCAAGCATCCAGTCCCACCGGCTAGACATGGTCAGTCAGAGAAACAAACAGCTGAACATGATACGGTAGTGGCTGTCCAACGAAGATTTGGAAGATTAATTGTGTTGTCACATTTCCTCAGAAATTTGGTTCCATGAGATCACATCATTTGGTATAGTAATTGTTACATCAAGAGTTTGGACCTTGGTGTTTCATAAATTATTCTCAATATATATAGTTAAATCAACAGAAATGATTAGCTGGGGGTTCATCAGTAAATTCTCGTATCCGAATGTAGATTCTATCGGAATCGGAGGTATATCCAGTTTAAAGAAATCAAAAACTACTCATTAGGAAAGTGTCACAGCCCTTGGCACAACAGTAAGCCACAGTCAAAAGCCTGAGGGACACAGAAACGTTTGGAGATTCCTAAATCTCGACCCTGACCGAGTGTGATTAGCACGAGTTTACTAGGAATTAATAAGACATATCACATCCCAACAGTCGGTTCAAGATTTGATCTAATCACTACCCAAGTCAGTTATAGTAAAATTAATACAGTAAGTCCTCAAGGATATTTCAATTTTCCAAATGTGTCACTTGGTTTTTGAACTTGCGGAGAAAACAATCTTTTAAATACAGATGTTGGGTCATAAAAACTCAAACTTATTATTAAAGGTCTAAAGAGTTTTGATTTTTAACACGATAGCCTTTTGTTCTATATTTGTACATGAAGAGTATTAGGGTTTATAAGAGCACACATATATATAAGAGGTTTATTGTGTATTTGACGTCTAAAGTTAGACCGTTGTGCTTTCTAATGTAGTGGTACCTATAAAGATCCGCGCCTAAAAACTGACCATTATTATTAGGCGCATTATTCCGATTACTTCTGACCACGAGCACAGTTACCACATATATATTCATTCCAACTTGATCTTAATAAACTTCAAAACTCGGTTTCAAGTACCTGGAAACTTTGACGTTATAATTTCTGCGACATCTATTAACTAAATATGAGTTAACTTATTTATGATAAAGTGAGAAATAACTTTTTTTTCTGCCGAAGAGATTTTATAGGTAGGGTTTTTTTTACTGATATAAAAAATAATAAGAAGCATAAAATGAGTTTATTTATTTCATATTCAACATAGGGTACCTGTCATTCACAGAGGAAAATATTCAAAGTAAGACAACACAAATAAGAGGCCCGTGGGCCACATCTCTCACCTTATACCAACATTGTTAGAATCTGACATAACTCTGAACCAAAAAGCGTACAACTTATAAATGCAGGAATATGTTTTGTTTTATACTTAATACTGATCAAAACCCAAACCATTCGCTCCATGGAGCCTGAAAATTAATCTTGTTTGTAATGAACTTCTTCGGGTTTTCATCTTCCCAGGTCAATAAAAAACTCTTGACTTGGAAAGGTTGGGTTTTTAAATATTTATTTAGTAATTTAATGATCATTTAATTTAGAGTTAGCTTATTTTTGAAGACTTGAAATTATGCAAAATCTTATAAAAGATATTTCACTTTATTCAAGTTCTTTAAAAATACTTAAACTTTATCAGGCTAATTTTGTCGGATAATTCATATTTAAGCAATCTAGAAAATAATCTTTTCTTACATTATGGTTTTTTACGGTCTAACAAGAATTTTAAACCTTCTGGGAAGCTACTATTTAAGCAATCTAGTGTAACATATGTGTTTTAAAAATATTTTTGTATAAATTTTCTAACATTGTCGTTTTTTACGGTCTAATAAGTTTTTTTTAATTTTCTACAACGGGGTCTGGACAAAGACTACAAGATTTATCCGCACTTCTACTCATCAGATTTATATTCAGCTGATACTAGTATTCACAATATTTACAACATGATTAATTATTCTTGGTATACTTTTTTATGTTATTAACTTATTTCTTATCTAAATGTTAGTAAATACATGTTTAGGTCAAATCAAAAGTCACAATTTTTGAATGTCTTTATCCCAGGCCTCTATTACAATTATTTTTCATAAAATATTTTTTTTACAAAATTATTTAAAATTCTTGCATGCATTTAGTGTGTTTGCGAATAAAATAAGATATGGCATTGTATATTGATTAGTAATGCTTTCGATTAATCACCGGAATTTTGAGTACAACACGTACAATGTCGATGCCCTTAATTGTGTCCGACCTCAGCAGGTGCCCGTTTTACCTGTACGTCTAATCAAACAGTAAGTACTGCCTATAAGATATATATACCTCCTTCAATTTACACAACAAACAAAAACTTAAGTCAAAACAAACTTTTCACAATATCATAGAGACTATAAACTGTAAAGAAATTAAATTTACTTTAAAAAGGCCAGGCGTACATTGTACTGTCGATAAAACAATCTGACTGGGTTAAGTAATAGACTCTTCCTAAAACAATATTGTACTTTCGTTTTAACACCAACGTACTGAAGGTGTCCACGTATTTTTATTTTCTCTTTGTTTTTATAGAACTTCT
>WFKH01011801.1:59797141-59840794 GCA_016163765.1 Magallana hongkongensis | reverse complement strand
CCTTGATATTTGATAATTCAAATATACATGTAAAATATGTAAATACTAATAAGAACATGACTTCCACATTCCATATTACTGTGATAATATCATATACAATATACAAAACATACCAAACTATGGGCTTGAATCCCATCATAGGATTTTCATTGTGATTCAGTCAGCTTATAACAGTCAGACCTCTATAATTTATGAACATATCTGTACATGTTGGTGTAAATATTTAAAATGTATATAAAATGATAGTTTAATTTTAATCTTATATGAATCATGTCAATTTCTCTCTTTCTTTCATCTTTTTTCTCAAAATTATATATTAGTAATTGGAATTATATAAAACCAATGTTAAGGACTCTGTATACTGTCAAATGTCAACTTACTGTCACTGAAACTCAATACTCCATAAGAATATATTCAATAACACAAACACCTTTTCTAAACCACTGCCTTTCTGCTACTGGCAGAGTAAGTATAAAAACAATGAAGGGTCAGTGGACATGGCGGGAAAACCTAGCCAATGAAATACTAGACTTATATTTTATTTAAGTTCAAAGGTTAAAGGTGTAAGTAATTATGGTCTGGAGATTTCCAGATTTAAACCAATACATATTTATTTTTCCTATTTATTTAAATGGTTTAGTTTAACTTTATTTATATGTTATTATTTACTAATTAAACCTTGAAAGTTATTTTATAACTTTCAACAATACTGAAAGAAATGACAATAATTAAAATATTAATAAACACACTATCACACGGAGATTACCCAATTAATCATTTATGTCGTTGTTTAATGTTCAATGACAATGGTGACGTCATACTTAAAAGTGGCGGCGTTGTATACCGTAATATCAATATTTAATTAATTTGGGTTATATATATATTATCTCTGATTTTATCAGATAAACAGCAGATTAAAGATTCGTGTTTTTGTTACTGTTTTTTTTTTATTCAGTTTAATCCCTCGCTTCCATTGAGTTCAGATATAAAAGGATACATCAAGACTCCCAAGCTGAACGACCGGATTCACTGTGTAGCCTTTGTTCTGGACGCTTCCTCTGTTGACGTCATGTCAGAGAAGATGCTGGAGAAAATCAGAAAGCTCCAGATAGCTATGAACCAAAGAGGTAGTTCCACAAAGATTATAATCATTTTTGTGGTCTCTACGCAATAAAAATCCATGGTGGATATCTTGAGTACTCCTCCTCCAGAATATATTACAAAAATTAAGATGATAATTTATAAGAACTAAAAATATTTCATTTTGATTTTAACAGGTCTTCCTCAAGTTGTTTTACTGACCAAGATTGATAAGATATGCGCCTCTCTGCAAGATGACGTAGGACTGACGTACTACATCCCCACAGTCCAAGAGCACGTGGATAAAGTGGCGGCGATGATTGGTCTTCCTAGATCACACGTCATCCCCGTCAAGAACTACGAGAGCGAGCGAGAACTCAACGACAACATCAACATACTGAATCTGTTGGCCATGCAGCAGATTCTGCACTTTGCAGACGACTTCCTGTACAATTACCTTGACGACCTGGACGACGAACAAATAAGCACTGCCGACTAAGCGGAACAAGTTCTGACGTCATCATCGTTGATACAAATGGGGTACCACATACGTAAAAGGAAAATTCTGTGTACACCAGTTCCTTAATATTTCATTCTGCTCAGTCATTCACAGATATATTTTTTGATACTCTCTTCCTCAAGACTGAAACATAATTAAGAAGGTTTCTACTTTCAAATAGTTGCCTTTGATCCTTGATCACGACCAATCAAAAAGTTCAAGTGTCTGGGAAGCCTTTCTTGCCTAAAAAGGGTTTTTAGTTTCATTTAAGCAGTGAATGCTTATTTTTGGATGTCGTCGGTCCTATAACACACCAAGGCTGTGCAGACAAATTGAATACCGCGCGTCTGCACGGTGTGTTATAGGACCGACGACTCAAAAAATAAGCATTCAATGCTTACATGTATATTTATATTCATATTGATGTTTATTTGTATGAAGTAGTTGTGTATCGTCGCTTTAAAGCCATTATATATACGCTCTTAGTCAGGGATATGAAACATATATACATGGAATAGCCATATTAACATGTTATTTAGTTCTCTTCCGCGACTAAAAATATAGTGCCAGAAATTTTGTAGAGAAAAACTTTTTTATTAACGAATAGATATGATTTAATGATTATTTTTCATAAGTATATATCAAATTTGTTATGTAAGTTTGAAAGTTTCATTTAATCTTACAATAATAAATATATTCAAAACGCGTGATGACGTTTATATTTATGCTCATGCGCCGTGCATAGGCTAAGAGTATTCACAGAAAATTGAACGTCGCAGATATACACTGAATGTAAATATATGATATTATCGATACACGATATGGTTCAGTATTAAAGGCCTTTAATCCGCGCCTAAAGCTATGTTCAAGGTTCAAATAAATCCCCGAATCAAACTGAAATAGATAGAAAAATACTATATTAATCAAAAATTTAAATCGATATACATTTGTATGTACTGTACATGCTGTCTTGCATGCATAAGAAATGTGTTCTTGAATTATACCTGTTTTAAATTAGATGCTACACGTCAAATAAACTACGTGTACATGCTTCTGAAATTGTGTTTGTAGTTGCTCTATATATTAAGCAGAATAATTTAAAATATTAAGTATTCCTGTCATGTATCAAGTGGATCTCATTTTAATTAGGTTGCCTCTTATTTGCATTGACTGGGTAGGCATGTATGGCCAGATGCCCTGCTCCGCTGTATAGTACGAGGAAGAAAATAGTAAGGTCACCAGATGATTGTCGAATGTATGCATAAAAGCTGAAATAGGGAAATAAACAATAAGAATTATAGTGAATGTACGTTACCACTGACAGATTAAAATGATCTCATCTCAACAACAAAATTAATGACCGGAAGTATAAAGTCGTTGTTTAACATTAAAACCAAGCGCGTAAAAGCATGGCTCTATCTTAACGATAGACATGAAAGATTTGGTATGTCTAATAAACTTTTACCTGGATGTCAAGTTTAAGCATTAAGGAATGTTTTGGTAAATTGGTGTACAGATTGAGCATTTAATGCTGAGGCTATTCGTCATGTTAAGTTTACACTCGTGTAAAGGCTGGGCATGAATATATATGTAAAGTTTCGACAACATGTGAATTATTATTTTGCTCTAATGTAAAACTTACAAACAATACTGGCCAGCAATCAATGATAGATCAAGGCAATGAGTCTCCTAACAGCTAAGGATCTCTCATCTTGGGGATCTTTGAGACAATGACTGAATGCAATGAGGGACAGTCGTCAGTTATAATGTCAAGAGGTGCTGGTTGTGTAATGATGAGAAAGTCTCACCGAGGCGCATGTAGTTCTTCAAACGCAAAACACTTGTGGCGTTCATTCACATTTAATCTACAACTAATGCTGGTGCATGTATTTCCTGAATTCGAGTACTCATTCACAAATACTGAAGAGCTGATATAAAATTAGCGCCAAGCCCAACAGAGTAGATTGATCAAGCGTTCCGGGAATTCATTGATGAAAATGAAACGATGAATTGCAATATTTGACCACTGATTTCTGTTATAATAAACTAGTATACCCAATGACCATTATAAATTTTAATTCAAGGTCAGATGCTCTGTTGAGATGCTATGAAACGACATTTCTAGTCCCTGGAAAAAGCGTGGGAAATAGATTATTTCCTGTATGTATATGTGCCAGAGTTTGTCAGGAAACTTGAATATCATTAACCAAACTTTGCCTTACAGTTTGGGCTGTGATTGAAAGAAATATGAACTCGTATACCGGTAAGTATATTCTGTACATCTGATAAATAATGGCAAGGAAGTTCAGTTAAGACGGTTAAACAGTTAACCTGCATTTTGTGGGTCGTGCGAAAAAAGTGGAAGGGTTCGAAACTAGAAGGAAACGATGGTGTTCTCTGTATTATAGGATGTCTGATCTATCATGCACCAAAGACATATTTTCTTAGCAAAGCAATATGGTCGAATACCAATACATCTGATCCATATTTCTGTATTCTGTAGTTCTGGTTGTCGTAATAGGACTCATCCTGCTGGGAGCTGTGGTTGTGATCGTCTGCTCATACTTCTGCTTCCGAAAATGGCGGTATATAAATACCATTTTACACATCACTTTGAATTTTTATGCTCATATTTTGAAGATACGTGTAAGTTAATGATGTTCTGATGAAATGAACATGAATTTCTTTCAGGAAGGGTAAGAGACTACCCCCCGTATTGATGGTCTTTCGTCGGTCACGATCGTACGACCAGGAGGTACCCCAGACCCCTAGCAGCATCCAGATGGAGCCCGTGTACTCTTTTGCTGCGCCCTCTATCGTCGATGAAGGTGTGAATCCGGCCAACGAGTCGGTGTTTTCTTTCGATAAGGTCACCAGTCCGTATGTTGAACTACCGATGGACACCGAGAACAGCCAAGAAGATTCAGGAAAGTCCTGGACATTTCGGTACTTGGATCCAAAGCGGTCTAAGAAATGGACGAGTAACTGGAAAGAGAGGGCTGCAAGGTTGATTGAGGCCACGGAGAATTACTCAAAGGCCTTCCTGAAACGGAATTCTGGGTCTTTATTTTTAGACTCCCCAGAGAATGATTTTTGTCCAGATATGAGTTCCAAAACTACCCAGACGGCAGGTACGTCAGAGGGAGTAGTGGTGGACCTTACCAAGGACGGCAGCTACCTCCATCAGGATAGTCTTAATTGTCCAAAGGATAACAGTTATATTCCAAAGGATAGCAGTTATTGTCCAAAGGAGAACAGTTATCGCCCAAAGGAGAACAGTTATATTTACGCGCGTGTAAACAAGTAATTACACTCGTTACCATGACTTCCAAACACCGTCATTACTACCCTATTCTTTCACGTTATTCTTTCATTCATGGTTGTTATGCTGGGATGTTGGACAGATGATGACGTATTTATTCTTATATAGGACCGCGGTGGTCGCCCCTGTGCTTATAATATAGCGCATTGTACAATTGATTCCGGTGAAAATACTGAACTTTGGGTTTGAACATATTTTATTGTAATATTACAATATGGGATTGGGCAACTGAACTTCATTTAAATTTTATCAACTTTATACTTCATATTAACTGCAGTGCGAAAAGGCTTAATAACGCAAGTTTTTCATAAAAACCATCACAAAACTGCAATATAAAGCTATCATTTTATGTTTATTGTTAATGTTTTACACGGCCATATTTTCATACAACCACATTATAATATGCTTCAATGTATTTTGTTTGAGATTTGTTGCAACAATGCAAGGTTTAAAAGTGATAGCGCGAGAGAGAACGGATCACAAACGTTTGTTTTTACGCTGTCAAAAGTAATTGGATTATTCATATATATGCTTTACGTTTTGTTGATTTATACAAGGAAATAAAGTCTAATTTTCCTGTACATATCATAGTAAACTAATATTAACACCTATAGAAACCGAAACTGAAAAAATATATTTGCCAAATCTCTCTCTCTCTCTCTCTCTGCTATAGGCTATATGGTGTAGCTAGGCTACAGGCTGTATAGTGTAGCTACTAACTATGATATAGGCTATATGGTACATGTACATCTACAAGAAGCCTATATGCTATATTGTGTAGTTAGGCTACAGACTATATGGCGTAGCTATGCTGTAGGCTATATTGTGAATCTACAAGTATAGGCTAAAGGCTATATGGTGTATCTAGGCAATAGGCTATATGATGTAGTATTTTGTATCTCAAGGCAAAGAAGAGTTTGACAAATAAAATAGATATTTCAACAGAATGCATTTGATTTATATTGTACCATGATGCCATATCAGTAAAGTTAACTAAGAAATTTTGAGTATTGAGAATGATCGTATGGACCGATTGATTACTGCAATCCACTGTCCTAGACTTCACTGGGCTGGGGAGGATTTGATGGCTGTGGGCACACACACACACACACGCACGCACACACACACACACACACACACACACACACACACACACACACACACTCTCTCTCTCTTTCTTTCTCTCTCTCTCTCTTTTGAGCAAATTTTTACACTAATTAAAATGTTGATAATGACATTTCAAATGAGAATTTATTCGAACATCAATTAGCGGATTTTCATCTGGTGGTTAGGCGTTGATCAGGAGCACCCATACAGTTTATAAACTGACATTAAATATCATGTCTCGAACAAAAAAGGGATTGTCTTTTAACAAACAGGACTGGACAGGCACACTTGAATTTCGCTCTAGAATAAAGTTCCTGATTAAGAATTTTAAAATAACTGATGCAGATTAATGATGCTACAAATAATATATCCAGTGACCCAATTTTAAGTATTCCGGTATAAGTTTGTCTATTTAGCAGATGATAGAAAGTGAATTAACATGAATATTTTTTAAAAATATTAATTATAGTGTAGACACAGCTCACGTGGGGCAAATGCAATCTTTGGAGCGGAGAGAAAGATAATATCCCATAGGATTGCAGATTTTGCAGGAATTGGGAGGGGGTTAGCAGACACTCACCCTCTCTCTCTTCAAAACTTTATATTGTAATAATTGTTGAAAATCTATTATCACAATCAACTTTTTTTTCATTACATCATTAAAAAAACGATTTTTTTTTACTTTTCAAGTTTTCATTCCAAAAACTTCATATAAAAGTCATGCAGTAAAAAATGTCAATATAAAGAAGATAGCGCACATGCCCATTTGGTTTAGTCGTAAAATACAATTTTTTAAAATTTAATTTTTTTTCCAATTAAATCTATTTGATAATGTTTTAATACAAGTTTGCAAAAGCACAGTTTCTAACTACATTCAGTTTTGAATATTTTAACAAACGATAAGAAAAAAAATATTGCCTTAAGATTTGGTGGTATCGATCCCACAACCTAAAAAGCCTAGTTGCTCTAACCACTGAGCCATTTCAGTCACAACAAAGTACGTTGTTTAAATGCTATAAGCGACTTTGGCCAATTTACGGACTTGTATTATTTTTCTAAAACGTTCAATTGTTGGGATACAAATGATATTTTTAATGTATAGTGGGTCATCTCTCCACGATTTTGTTGATTGAAATCGGTTTGTTTTCCATTAGATCTTATTTAAACTATGACAAAAATATGGAGCACAGACCCACTCTATAAAGCTAGAAAAGGCTTTGAAGTTCTACAAAATGACGCTATTTGGAGGTTTTGATACGCATACGCCAGTTTAAAACAAAATATGAAGTATTGAACATATTTATGGGTTACAAATCGATGATATGCTAAATATATATTGTTTTGAATGATAGTTTAAAAAATTATCAGATTTGTTGATATTTTAGGTTTTCAGTACCTTATCCGTCTGCTTATATAGGCATTTTACATGTCTTATCCACCCATCTTCTTTTCATTTAACGTAAAATATGCAGTTTATAAATGTAATTTTCATTAAGAAAACGGGAGGTACACCCCCCCCCCCCCCCCCAATGATTTTATCATTTGCAATATCTTAAGGTAAACTAATGACTTGGATGTTAGACTAATATCCGAATACATAGAAGATCGAGTTAACTACTACTCTTTACACCGGAAGTCATCAATCATGGCGGCAAATAAGGTACAATTTTGCAGTTTGATAATTTTTAAATTGAGTAAATATGTTATTTTGTTTTGAAATTGTTTTATTTTACATGTTGATTTGGTGATTTTAGTAATTTTGCATCGCCAGAAGAAGTTGTCATTATTCATAGCCTTCTTTACACGGATTGATAGCAATTTTAAACATGTTGAAATGTGCATGGGGTAGTGCAAATAGATATAACTGATACTGGTTTGGTTTACAGGAAGCCATAGCAATCGTTCTAGACGTTGGTCCATCTATGAATAATGCGCCCCCAGGCGAAGAGACTCCACTGCAGACTGCAGTTGATGCCATCAAGATGATAATTCAAAGAAAGGTTGGACAATAATTTCATTTTGTATCAACAGTGTTCAAATCTTAGACCATTTTTTCATAATGTCAATCATGGTTCAGGTTCTTAATTAGTATGTTTCCAGTTCCCTGTTCCAAGACTGACCCATAAATATGTTGACATAATGATATCTTGAGACAGAGCGTTATATGGCAAGAGCTTTCGTTGCTTTTGTTGAAAACATTGTATTGAACAATTATATTGGCTTAGCATCAAGAATGAATGTTATTATTAATTGATCTTGAAATAGAAACATTATGAAATTTTGCATCAAATAATTTTATCATGTAATAAACAATTTCAAAGAGTCTGCCATTTTGGTTAGGAAATTATGTTGTATTGAACAAAAACCCAACCAAAATCAACAAAGCATTAAGTAAAATTTTATATAAAAAATACAGACTCAAAGATATGCATTTATTCTTCATGAGCATAATTTTTCATGATCAGATCATTTTATGTTTGTTGTACTTTATATGCTGTTTAGATGTTTTCCGAGTCCAAGGATGAAGTAAGTCTGGTGTTGTTTGGTACACCAGGTACAGATAACCCCCTGGCTGATGGCAATAGCTATGAGAATGTCACAATCTCCAGGCCCCTGGGGGTGGTGGACTTTGATTTTCTTCAACAGGTCCAGAATGACATCACTCCAAGCAATACTTCAGCTGATTGTATCCTAACTGCATGCATTTCTGAGTGATAAATAACATGAAAATTTGGAAGATTTTATGAAAAAAATTTTATGTATTTGTTGTTCATGTTAGAAAAACAAAGTTGAATTCATATATAAGTATAAACTAAAACAAACAAAAATAACGTTTGACTTAATGTATGTATAGTTGTTGATGCCTTAGTGGTAGCCTTGGATCACCTGGTAAATGCTACACAGTAAGTACTGAAGTAATAGTCAGTGTATACAGTGAATGTCAGGTATAACCAAGTCCTATATATATATAGATAGATAGATAAAATTTACAGTGCACATATTCCATCAATTGAATTTTGTATAATTTTTTTTTTTACAGAAAATAAATACAATCTCCTTTGGAATCAGATAAATGAAGTTAAAGTCAGCTGATCTAAGAATAGGCTGAAAATAAAAAAGCTTCTTTGAGGAAGTCTCTTTTCAGAATGTCAGTGTTACAGAACATTAGATGACCTACCAGTATTGAATTGATTGTTACATTATATTCCATTACAGAGGCAAAAAGGGCTTTGCTATGAAGCGCCTAATTCTGCTATCAGATCTTGGAGGGGAGTTTGGGGATGATCAGATAGAGGCAATTATATCAGGAATAAAAAACTCCGGAACAGAACTCAATGTGATGTAAGTAACGTCATAAGCAAGTCCTTAGCCATTTTGTTATCAGTAATTCCTGGAGGTCTTATATCGATAAAACCAACATTTTCTAGCTTCTTTCTGAATACTGATTCATGTATTACATTACATTTACATTACTTTTACATTACCTTTGCATTACATTTACATTACATTGAATGGTGTATATACAGTGGTCCTGATATCAATCTTGATGGTGATGAAGATGATGATGACAGCCAGAGGCCGGGGCCCAGCGGAGCCGCTAACGGTCACCAGAAAGCCAGGACATCCCAGCAGAAGGCCGGGGAGGGGATGCTGAAGAGGATACTAGAGGAGGTCGAGGGGGAGTGTTACAGCTTCAGGTAGAGCCCTACCCACAAAGGTAGAAATGGTGCACTCAATGCATGCATGCTTGTTAATGTTTGTAAGCTATCGAAACTTACTGCCACCCATTCCTAATGTGTTTGTAACCACTCCTGTTTTGAACATTTTTCCACTTATACATAAAACTATTAAAACAGTTTGTTATTGAAATACTTGTACATATGTACATTTTTTGTTAGTTTTTATGTATTTGTGGGGAAAATTCCATTCAGTACTTGATTTATCTCAATAAACTCATAATATACATTATCTCAGAACTGAATGTTTGTTTTCAGTGAGGCCTTGCCAGCCCTGAGTCATTTCCAGATGAGGCAAGTCCGCCCCACTCCATGGAAAGTTCAGCTGGAGATCACATCCAACATCCGGATCCCTGTCTGTTCCTACATCAAGGTTAATTTATTTTTTTTAAGTAACACGTACTACTGAAGTGTAACAGTTTTAGCTGAATAAAAAAAAAACCCCGAGAAAATCATGAATTGAGCAAAGCTGCACATACAGTTCAGTCAATGACAATATATGCAATCACAATACATTTATTGAGCAAAGTGATCAAGCTGCTTTGACAAGATAATGCCATCGAGTCTGAAGTGATTGGTAATCTTTGGATGATCTTTGTTGTTTACAGATCAAAGATTTCAAAGTGAAAAGTTTCAAGAAAGTGTACGCCAAAGATGAGGATGCTGAGATTGACACTTTGAGGACATACCACAAAAACGACGAAGAGGAGACGGAAGTGGATAAAGAGGACATTGTGGAAGGTCAGTGGGTCAGTGTATGATGGGAGTTTAGAGGTGTGAAATGTGGGGAAATAACAAAGTGTAACTCATCATGAAGAAGGTTTACTGCTTTAATAGCAAATCAGTATGGTAAACATTAGGTCCTTAACCTACTTCAACATATATTCACCATACCTCGCATACCTGTTGTTTAAAAGTGATACTTCATAGATGAAATGGATTTCTTTTTTTTGTTTAAAAGTGATACTTCATAGATGAAATAGATTTTTTTAAAAATTTGACCCTTACGTAGTTTTGTTGGTAGTAGTGGTAGAAGCCAATAGATGTATAATGATAACAAATGTGTTGTGTACAGGTCACAGATATGGGACTACACTGGTGCCGATGTCTGAAGATGACAAGCTGAACATGAAGTACAAGGCGGAGAAATGTCTAAAGGCGCTGGGATTTACAGACGCTCAAAATGTGAGAACAGTAACAAACACTCGTGGTCAGTTTAAATTATGTATAATGTCTCTCTTTCACAATTCAAAAAGATTTGGTCACAATCTGATCTTTGTTTTTCTGTAGATAAAGCGACACCATTTCATGGGGGATAATACCCACTATGTGGTGGCAGATAAAGATGATGAGGTGGGATTTATTTCTTTCTTTCTATGATTTATACAAACTGAAGCCATTTTTATTTTCAATGTAGGACGAATACGTAATATTAAAATGGCAAATACATATATGAAATATGTGATTCTTTTAAGACAGCTTGATTCAGTTTGTGTCATTGTATTATGCTTTGTTTCTGACTTAGGCTGCTGTGGTTGCCCTTTCTGCACTCATCAATGCCCTGTATGAAACCAACATGGCGGTGGTGGTGAGAAAGGTATACAGTGCTGCCACTGCGCCCAAACTCGGATGTCTGCTGCCGCACATCAAGTCGACGTACGAGGTGAGGCCAGGACCAGGCTTCAGAACCATAATTGAAATTAGACTTCAATCAAAAAATTTATTTTTGGTTTTTTTAATTACTGGAGTTATATATTTCAAACAGTTAACCCTTTGCAGAGTATTTAGACTGAAAAGATTTATGATTTTGTTGTAAGTTTTATAAAACTTGTCTCTGCCAACTGTTGTTTAATTGATTGCAATGATACATGTAGGTCTGATTGTGATTATGTTGTTTACAAGAGTCGACCTGATTGTCTGGTTTCAGTGCCTGATCTACGTAGAGCTGCCCTTTAGAGAGGACATCAGACAGTACACTTTTGGATCTCTGCCACTCAAACAAGACACTGAAGCTAACAAAAAATACAGACCTACAGGTGAGTTCTAAAAGTCTACCAGCAACCATACAAATTAAATTGTCAACAATTTGGATAAATGTTAATTATACCCCCGCAAACGAAGTTTAGGGGGGTATATTGGTTTCACCCTGTCCGTCTGTCTGTCTGTCCGTCTGTCTGTAGACGCAACTTTGTCCCCCCTATAGAATTTTATACTTCAGCATGGAACAGTCTGAAAATTTGTACATATGTTAAACACCATCTGAAGATGTGCACCTGCAATTTTTTTTAAGATCAAACAAGATTTAATGATTTTATGACAGTTTTCATTTTCCTTATTCTATATATTGTACATAGCTGCAGGTCTGTAGCTCCCGGTCTGAAAAAAATCGGATGGACGACCTGGGAGCTACAGTGCCTCCCATAGTGAAAATCTGCAATTTATGGCGCACAAAAAATTGCGCTAGTTTTGGACTGATTAATCTTATTTCCAAACACCTTCTATACAAATATTTGATTCCAAAAAAATCCTCGGACACTTTACTACAGATATCATCACTTTACTTGCCTCTGTTATTCTTTTAAACACCATCACCAGTCCTGTAAAGTGAAGTGGTGCAGTTTGTTTACATGTTAAAATGGCGATCGCGACTCTCGATCTCGACATGAATTTATCATACTTCAATTTCCGAGGTCGGTTTGCATGTTTAAGAAAAAGTTTGAGGCAAGTAAAGTACCGATATCAGTAGTAAATTGACTGAAGAATTTAATGGTACTAATTGTTTCCACAGAATTTGTGTGAAAATAAGGTTAATCAGTCCAAAACTAGCGCATTTTTTTATGCGCCGTAAATTGCAGTTTTCTACTATTGGAGGCACTGTAGCTCCCAGGTCGTCCATCCGATTTTTTTCAGACCGGGAGCTACAGACCTGCAGCTATATTGTACACTGACATTGAAAAGTAAGGGAGGTAATCCTTACAGATTTTATTAATTAATGAATAGTATTAAAACACTCTAAAATTTATTTATATAAATACATCCAGATGGAGGTTTTTTTTGTCTTTATTTCTTAACTAAATTTATTTTTTATAAGTATTCTATCAACTGACAATGCAAAATTTGTGTTTGTCAATGATAAATTCTTACGAGCTAATAAGAACATCAAAGACAAGTGTGGCTGAATTCATTTGTCCCAAGGGGGCCATTATCTGAGCCATGGTTTGGAATGGAGCATGTGTTTAGAGAAAATTGATAATCTGTAAAATGGGCGGTGGTTTTGGGGCTATTTTAAAACTGTTTCATGTAAACCAAAAGTTTCTATCAGTATAAGGAAATAAATAATATCATTATTAATAAAGAAGTTAGCTATTTTTAAAAGTTGTTTAAATTTATTAGTCAAGTAAATTGATGAAGTGACCCTAAAGGGCATTATAGTTTAAATGAAATTCAAAATTACTGATATGATTGTAGTGTTTTGGCAATTTTAAAATTGTTTGTAATATTAAATTTTCTTTTTTACATATATTTACATAGTATGCTAATTATGGTAATGTTTTGGGAGTTTATTAAATTTAACATGCTCATCAAAGAAAATCATAGTCCCATGTGATCAGTTTTCTGATATGGAGTTGCATTGTACCATGGGAGAAAGTGAGGAAAATTTGAAACAACTAATTGCATCTGTCAAGACTCTTATTAGAAAGATAATATTCAAAGTTTTATCAACAGAAGAGCATTGCTTGCCCTGGCTATTTTCATTTACTGCAAAGGGAGGGGTTATTGTCACTTTGTTGGTTTTTCTTTAAAACAATTAAATAAAAAAAAATATCATCAGATACATAAATTTGTAAATGTATTACTGTAATACATATGTATTACCAGTGAAGTTCTGACAATTTTGATTTTAATTTTTCTTTGTTAACTAATTTTTTTTTTTACAATTCTAGAAATTTTTTTATTTATATGTGTTGCAAACCTTTATTATTCAATTAAATTATTTGTCCCATTTGAAATTAGCCTTGCGGGGGTATTAGTCCCATTAGGACAGTTCTAGTTTAGGCTGGTCAGTGGTTTAAAAGAGACAAGAAATGGCCATTGGACGTAGAATGACATTTCCTAATGAATGCTTTCCCTCTTATTTTACAGATGCACAGTTAGATGCTATTAATGATTTAATTAATGAGACTGACCTTTCCCAAGCAGCTGAGTATGTACCTATTAATAAGAGTAAAATCTGGCTTGGAGCGTTGAAAAATAACTGCAGATAAACATTGCAGTATTACTAAAATTATTATTAAAAGTATTGTGAAAATTAAAACTAAATATTTAAAAAAAGAAACATCCAGTGTAATGGAGGAAGATTTTTATTTTCCTGTGTTTTATGATGTTTGAAAGGCCTTGCATAATTTTCTGTTTTTACTACATTTTGGCTTAAAAGCATATTATTTATGCAGTGGTTTTGAGAAAATTTTGTATGATCTTGATGTTTTGCCTTGCAGGGATGAAGATGGTGAAAAAACAGAGGCACTCAAACCTAAGTTGATATTTAACCCTTATTTCCAGAGACTCTATCAGGTAATACAAGCTTTTCTACTTTTATAATTTTTAATGACTGACAAAGATTAGCCTTATTAATATACTATTTACAACTTTCTACTTGTACATTTTTGTTGCATGTTTCATGAAGATCTTACTTTTATTTCAGTGTTTACAACATCGAGCATTGGAACCCCACGAACCTCTTCCTGAGTTGTCCCCCATGATTGCCAATTCCCTGAATCCTCCACAAGAGGTCTCTGCTAGGTGCGAGGCACAGTGTGAAAAAATCAAAAACTTGTTTAAATTGGAAAAAGTGAAAAAAGAGGATAAGAAAACTGGAGAAAACATGTTTAAACAGAAGTAAGTATTTTATTTAATGAAAAACACTCTTTCTTATGTGGAAAATCAGATGTTTTAGAACTTATGAGACTTTAATTTCTTCTGTAAAGAAGATTATTGTGTGATATGGAAACACTGTCAAGTATTTAAAATGAACGGTATCAGTATTCCAGTCATCCTCAAGACAACAAATAATGATTTTACCATTCCAAACATATTTATAGGGAGGAAGACGAGCCGTCAGCAAAGAAGATCAAGATGGATGACGATTTAGGAGGCGGGTTGGCAGACATAACAAAGGCAGAGGTCACAGAGGTTAGCTCACACTGAATGACCTTGAACTTAATGAAAGATTTCAATGTTTTGATTCAAGGAGTAAAAGTCTTGTTTTACATGAATTAATCTGGTTAAGATTAGATGTTCTAAATCTGCTTCTAGTTCAGAGAGTTGTGTGGCAGATTCAGAATGTATAATTTCAATTAGACTGAGCTTGTCACAGTTGTGTTTACCTGTAGTTACCTGTACTTACCTGGAGTTACCTGTACTTATGTTGAGTTACCTGTTTTTACCTTTTGTTTTTTGTAGGTGGGGACAGTGACTCCAGTAGATGACTTTATTTCACTCATCAACCAAAGAGATGCAGACAGGTTTGAAGAAGGTGAGATAGAAAAGCTTCCAACAAGGATATGTGTTTTATGTGTAAAAATTTTCATGTCTGTTTTACTGCTATTAAACATCTTAGCAAAATTGTTCGCATCATAGAAATTAACACATTTCAAAATTTGTATTTTCATTATTTGCCTTAAAAAAAAAAAGTCAGCCACTGACACATTCAGTTTTCTTAGAGTTTACTTTGGTTGAAGTTCAGGACCTCAATAGAGTTTATCTTTTTTGTGCTGCTTGTGTATGTCTCTTTGTCTTTTTGACAAAATTGACCTTAGAATACCGGTATGTCTTTGGATGGTAGATTAAAATGCTACTATTGAATTGATTGATAGAGAGTAAATAAATATACATTATCGCATCAGCATGGATTTTGGCATGGCATTTCCTAATTTGGATGTTTTAATCCTATTTAAACCTTTGTTGTTGTTAACAGCATCTCGACAGATGCAGAAGAGAGTAGAACAATTGGTGACTGATTCCTTTGGTCCACAGTTCTATGGCAAAGCACTGGACTGTCTGAAAGCCCTGAGACAGCAGTCCATTAAGGTATCTTAGTGACATTTTTTTGTTTTACAAGTCTTCAGTATAAAAGTAAAATTTTAAGTTTAAAATTTAAAAGAGCAAAAATTGTTTTGAAATACATCTATGCATGTACAATAATTTTTGTCACCATTTTACAGAAATCAGAACCAACATTGTACAACAATTTTATGAAAAAGTTCAAGGACTTTTTGATAGAGAAAGGAAGGCGAGATTTTTGGGAAATGATTGTAGATGGTAGAGTATTTAGTTCCTCCTGACATCAGAGTTCTTTATGTACTACATGTATACAATTTACATCTATTTCTCTGCTACATATTAACATTCACCTTATTTATTTTTTGAATTGAAGAAAGTTGGCAGAATCTTGTAATTTTTCTGTTTCAATGATTAGTATTTAAACTTTATGTATCTTTTTGAAATTTGAATTAATACTACTGGTTATGCTAACATTTCTTACGAAAGTTAAGCAAAACAGGCTTCTTTTAAGATTTCTGTTGCTGCCCCATATATAATATCTTCCCTATCCTTGCTGTCCAGATAAACAAGCTTTGATCACCAAGATGGAGAGTGAGGATAGCTCAGTGAGTCTGGGGGAGGCCAAAGACTTCATCGCTGAGAAAGTGGAGGCAGTAAAGGCAGAATCACAGCCCCCTGCTGCCGGGGACGATGCTGAAGACTTAGTAAGTTGTGCTATGAATTATGAGGTGGATAATTCCTAATTTTTACCTTGATCTGGTGAAAAAGTCTCTCAATTCACAGAAAGACATCATTGAATGAGTTTAGCCTCAGAGCACTCCTTCTTTTTGCCTGCCTCAATAACTTTGTGTTGTAAAATACATATGAATAAAATCATTTGTGAAGAATGAAGAATGAAGACTTCCTTTCGGCGTGAGAAGTCTCTAAGTGGTACCAAGTTTTTCTTTTTAATAGAAAAAAAACTTATTGATTCCATTTTGAATTTCAGTTGGACCAAATTTGAAGCATGCGGCTTGGCAGTATAATGGCAGCTTGTTGAGTTGGAAATCTTTGTGACGTTAGATTTGTGACTTGTGGGGTGTGGAGCAGGGACACAGTTGACTTGTTGCAGCCTGTAATGGTCTGGTGCTTCTGCTTCCCTTACTGTTGTTGTTCTGTTAGATGACTGACTCTTGATTATGTTAGAGGACTGCTTTCTAGGCCGTGTGTACATTGTAGATGCCTGGATAACATCTTCACAACACAAAAGGCCTGTAATCACAGCTTTCTTCATAAACAGTGCAAACTTTCTGTATGGTTGTATGAACTTGTACAAAGATGAATCAATAAAAAAATCCTAGTCCTGATTTGACTGTTTATTTTTGGCATTATGAAATTATGAGGCTGATTATGAGGCTGACTAGTGATAAATGTTGGGATGAATATTTCTCAGGTCATGTAGGAGAACTGATTTGAAGCTGGTAATGTGTTAGCTATGAGATGAGAATATCTTTACTGCATACTTAAAAGAATAAGTTCATGTGGATTATAAACTAATTCACAGAAATATGATGAGAAATTTATTAAAGCTGCTTGGTCTGATTTTATATCAAAGAACTACATGTATATATGATATGGGTCAAATTTAACCCTCATATTTTTACATTTTTAGCTCACCGAGACGAAGTCGGGGGGAGCTTATGCTATACCCCCGGCGTCAGCGTCGGCGTCCGGACCTGGTTAAAGTTTTTGTTGCAGGTCCTGTTTCTAAGTTATTACTAGTCCTATCTTCACCAAACTTGCATGGATGATGCATCTGGACCTACTTATGGACTTGAAAGACTTGGATGCTGAATCTGGGTCATGAGTTTCAGATGCTGGAGGAGGTTAAGGTTTTTGGAGCAGGTTAAAGTTTTTGGTGCAGGTGCCCTTTGATAGCAATTTCTAAGTTACTACTGGTCCTAAGTTCACCAAACTTGCATGGATGGTGCATCTTATGATACTGATGCACCAGACAGGCTTGAATGCTGAATCTGAGCCATAGGTTTCAGATGCTGGAGGAGGTTAAGGTTTTTGGAGCTGGTTAAAGTTTTTGGAGCAGGTGCCCTTTGATGATTATATCTTAGTTATTACTAGTCCTAACTTCACCAAACTTGCATGGATGGTGCGTCTTATAATACTGATGCACATGACAGGCATGAATGCTGAATCTGAGCAATAGGTTTCGGATGCTGAAGGAGGTTAAGGTTTTTGGAGCTGGTTAAAGTTTTTGGAGCAGGTGCCCTCTGATGATTATATCTTAGTTATTACTGGTCCTAACTTCACCAAACTTGCATGGATGGTGCATCTTATGATACTGATGCACCTGATGCTGAATCTGAGCCATTGGTTTCGGATGCTGAATGAGGTTTAGTTTTTTGGAACAGGTCACATGTTTAATAGATAATAGTACTATTTCAAACTTGCATAGTTGATTTAACTTTAATATAAATGAATCGCAGAGGTAGCTTCAGATGCAGAGCCTGATCTCCATTATCAAGGATGCTAAAAAATATATCTTAGTTATTACTGGTCCTAACTTCACCAAACTTGCATGGATGGTGCGTCTTATGATACTGATGTACCTGACAGGCATTGATGCTGAATCTGAGCCATAGGTTTCGGATGCTGGAGGAGTTTAAGGTTTTTAGAGCTGGTTAATGTTTTTGGAGCAGGTGCCCTCTGATGATTATATCTTATGTATTATTGGTCCTAACTTCACAAAACTTGCATGGATGATGTATCTTATGATACTGATGCACCTAACAGGCTTGAATGCTGAATCTGAACCATAGGTTTCGGATGCTGGATGAGGTTTAGTTTTTTGGAACAGGTCACATGTTTTATAGATATTAGTACTATTTCAAACTTGCACAGTTGATTTAACTATAATATAAATGAATCACAGAGGTAGCTTCAGATGCAGAGCCTGATTTCCATTATCAAGGATGCTAAAAAAATCTCCTACCTCACTTAAACCTGCTTGATAGATGTGTTTGTTGTTAATGATATAACATGATTCCTATGATATAGTATTACACGTACAGGTATATGATATGATACACTATTGTTTTATATGATACAATATTATATCATGTTGTAAAAAGTTATATGATATATGATATCAGGACAGTTTTTTTGTACATTATGATATGATATTGTGTCATTTAATTGTAATGTATAGTGTTGTATATTATGATACAATATTGTTTAATATGATATTGTATTATATATTTAATATTTTATCACATGATATTGTTTCAAATGATATCGCAATATGTAATATTGTATCATATGATACGATATTGTATAATATATAATATCGTATAATATGATATTGTATAATATGATATTTTGTTTATTAGGGCTTTTCGACTTTTGGTCGAAAAGACCTATTGTTATTCTGATGTTTTATTATTATTATTATTCTTTTTCTCGACAGAATTTCCGTCAGCGATTTTTTGAAAACGGAAAGGATTTCAGAAATGACTATGCAATAGTCTTATAGTATTTTTAAATGTCACCAGTATGTAAGGTTTTGGGTTTCCGGTTCCGGTACTTCCGGTTTCCTCAAGCAATATAGTAGAAATTAAATGAATCAATATATTGTTTTTATTTCTAAAGGAAATTGGTTGTAATTTTAGAGTTAGATCAACCATGTCGAGTTGTTTAAAAAGTAAAGCAGCGGCGAGTTTCTATCTCTTATCAGTTTTGAGATTTTAGGCCTCAAACTTGAGAAAAGGGGGGATGAAAAAAACAAAAAATTGCGAAAAGCTTTGGAATGTTATAAGACGTTTAGATATTGTTCAAATAGAAGTAATTAAGGTATATTTCAAGTTTCATTGAAAAGTATCGAGTACTTCCGGTTTTATGAGCCGATGAAAATTGTCTATGGTAGTTTCTATGTTAAATTCAATTCACGCATGTAACGTTTTCTCAAACACTTTTCAAGCAAATATTTTTATATTTTGTATTTAAAATAAGGGACCTAATGCGCAGACCGGAAAAGGTCTTGAGAAAGAAATTCTGAAAAATAAGGGATCTGAAGGGTTCAATATTCAAAACAGCCCTTTAGCTATAACTTTTTTATTTTTCATCTGATTTTCAAAATCTTTTCGGTTAATAGTTTAAAATAAAGAGTACAAAATAAAAAATTATGGTCCGAGTTTTTATCTCTTACCAGTTTTGAGATTTGAGGCCCCAAACTTGAGAAAAGGGGGGATGAAAAAACAAAACATTCAAAAAACCTTAGGTATGTAATATGACGCATTAACATTGTTGAGATTGTAGTAATGAGCATATATTCCAAGTTTAGGTGAAGAGACGTGAGTACTTCCGGTTTTATGAGCCGATGAAAATCGTCTATGGGAGTTTCTATGTTAAATTCAATTCACGCATGTAACGTTTTCTCAAGCAGTTTCCAAGCAAATATTTTTATATTTCATATTTACAATGAGGGACCTAATGCGCAGACCTGAAAAGGTCCTGGAAAAAAATTTCCGAAAAATAGGGGATCCCAAGGGGTCAATATTCAAAACAGCCCTTTAGCTGTAACTTTTTTATTTTTAATCCGATTTTCAAAATCTTTTCGGTAAATAGTCCAAAAGAAAGAGTACAATTTAAAAATTATGGTCCGAGGGGCCACTTTTTGACTCCTTATAGGGGTTTTAAGGGCTTGAAAATGATACCATTATCATAATTCAAAAAAAATAAATTTCAAGAGTTACCCCTCTTTGCTCAATGAATGATTAGCATTAGAGCTATTTTCATACCAAAAGTCTTGAATCATAAATGAGTACTTTCTTACATATGAATTTTTGAAACTTTTCTTCAAGAATTAAAAGATATATTTGGATATAAAATTCTGGAGTTGTCTTTCTTTGGGCATTTAAATTTCTTATAAGTTAATGTGCGGGTATATGTTTATGACATTTGTTCTCATTTTATCATACACAATTTTTGAGAGAAAAAAATTAAGAATTTAAATAAGGGATTTAAAGGGCTGTCGAAAAGCCCTACCTTTTTGTTGAAGACAAAAACAGGTCTAGTATAATATATTATTATATCACATGAATTGTATTATATGATATTGTAATATATAATATTGTATTATATGATACGATATTGTACAATATGATATTGTATTATATAATATATTACTATATCACATGATATGATGCAATGTTGTATCAAATCATATGATACAATATCATATTATGTATCAAATATGATACAATATCATACAATACAATATCATACTATATTATACAATATAATATCATATGTTACAATTTTGTGATGTTTTATGTGATATGATATTGTATCATGTAATACTATATTGTATCATATATTGTATAATGATATTGTATTATGTGATCAAATACAATAATGTATGACATGATACAATGTCATATCATATGTTACAATATTATATTGCATAATTATTTATTTCAGTATTATATTGTATTATATGATACTATATTGTAAGTATCATAGGATGCAATATCGTATTATATATTATTGTATTGATGAACATTGTATCTTATAATACCGTATGAAATGAGCATATGATTTTCATACAATTTTTTTAACATATGATATACGATACTGTGTCAAAACAGTTTCCATGAATATCCAAGATCATTAACTATGATTTTCATATCATATGATAAAGATGGTCTCCGATAAAGGTGATGCCTCATAAAGGTGATGTCTCGTCTCGGTGAGCTTTGTAATCTGTGATTACCTATGTTTTAAAGTGTTTCTGGTATATTAAATTTTTGTTATTTTTTAGAAGAGTTGATATAAGATATATTTTGTACCTATTTATTTGCACTCACTGGCAGTATATGTTGTCAGAAGTGTCCCTTTTTTGTAATTTAATCAAAATCAATCTTCTTATCTTTTTTCGAATGGGAAATATAGAGCCACACTTTGAACAAGGAAGATTTTTTTGGTCATTATTAGTCTTGAATAGATACATCTTTGATGAGAATATTTTGTTTGTTCAAGGAATCGCTCAGTATTTTCTGAAAGAAAGACTGTTTAAAAACACAAGTCGTTTTATGCTAAAAATGCAAAATTGGTGGGAAAAGGTTAATTTTATGATGTCATATTTCTAAATTGTGGGCATTTGGATCAAAATGAAAACTATGAAAAAACTTCACATGTATATCTGTACAAAGAAAACAAAGAATTACAGTAAAATAATGATGTTCATTTTAGGGGCCATTTTAGGCCCATATCATATATAGTCCTTTATGTATTCTTTTGATGGTTTTGCAAAGTATATGTATATTAATGATAGACATAGTTTTCTGGTTAATTAAACCACATTTCAATGGGAAAATGATAAACAATCAAAGGAAATAAGATTTCAAAAATGTTTTGGCAAAGCAAAAGTTAACGTGTACATTTTTTCACTAATCTTCCTGTAGTTTGTTTTGTTTAATGCGGGTTAAATAAACCCAATCAATCGAGTGACAAAACCAAACGGTTCCCCTTTGTAAACAGGTCCATGATGCATTTGCTTTATTTTTTTGTGTTCCCATACAGAAATCATTTTTATTTACTTTGAATATTTCTATCTTTGAAAGAAGACCTATTCTGCTGGTGTAAATAGGTGAAAGTCAATAACTTTTTAAGATAATTGGTTTGCAAGAAAAATTAGTTGAATCTGTAATAGCCCAAAAAATCACAAGGCAGCTTTAAGAATATTTTGATAGCAGTTGGTAATTATTTGGACATTGTCAATTATTTTTCATTGTCACCAGTTTTAATATGTACGACTAACTAATGAACGAGTTAACACAGATTGAACGCACCGTACATAAAAAAGAAAGTGAAACTCGTTTTGAAATCGGCAATGGCAGGTAAATACCGTAAAATTACAAATGATATTTGCATATTGTTTGCATTTATTTAAAGATACACTTTTGATTTTTCGTCAAGCTTAGTTTGTTCAGTGTTAAATAGACGCAATACAAAAAGCTATTATGATTGTAGCATTCCACAGTGTGTTTAGATATTGAATCAATTTCATGGAATTTTTATTTTCTGTTTTAAGTGACTTGTTTCGTTTTAAAAGTCTTTAAAATCTTTTTATTTCCGTGTCATTTATGTATCTCTTATATCGCTAGCTTACATTATGTCAGCTGAATTTTATTCTTCTTGTGAAGAATAACGAAAACTGAAGCCTACAGTATGCATCATTTCGAATCACAATGTTTTAAAAAATAGATGTACTGTATGCTTTGTTTACTTTGCGTACTATCTGCTTGTACAAAGAGTTTTAATAAATATATGTTAATGCTATGACACACAATTTACAGTCAAGAAATATGCATAACAACTTTTATTTGAAGCTTTATTTGCGAAGAATAAAAAATTATATATTTCCTACAGTGAAGTTGAGTAAACCATAACTGTTTCTCTTTAAGAAACTCTCTGAAACTGTTGAACATTCTAAGCAAATGTCAAACTAATTATCTCAAGGATTCATTTATTTCTAAAGGCAATAAACTGACATAGGCTGACAATTAAAGACCATACAACCTGGACATTGAATAATTGTTTTGTAAATGATGAACTCTCTGAAGTGAGATAAGTTAATTCTCTCTCTTCAAGTTACCAGTAATTGTTCTTGTGTCTTTTGAAATTTCTCAAATCAGAGAAGTTAATGTGTTGGGTTTGTTTCTTTTTCCCTAAAAGGCATTCCGGGCGACAGGATCTCTCTTAACTTGCATATGTTACAGAAATTATCCCGCTTGTATGAAATCTCTCTCAGAAAGCTCCCAGATGGATAGTTTGGGTTGGTGAGTTGTCATGGAAACCATTGGTCTGATGTTATATTCCATGTTTGTGAGAAATACTTCTCTCAAATTAAATCCTGCAGGTGCCCCTTTCAAGTTCATGTAGGCGGAGTCAAACAAGCCACATGACCACATTGACAGTCGCAGGTAGAGGAATATGTGTGTCTGTCACAGACAAACTTTGACATAATGTCACTTCTATATGTATGCTGTCAATGATTAAGTACACTGATAGAATTAATGTTCAAATATATTGTCATTAATAACAACACTTACGAACAGATCAATTGTTACACACTGTATCAAATATTGACAATGAGTAACAGTCATTGACACACTAGCAAAAGCACACAGACTCTCACAAAATATGAAAATTCACACACAAATGACAAAAAAAAACCACTCATTGACAGACTCGCACTTAGAGCCACACTGACAGACTCGCTGCTAAACATGTAGACAGCTTCTCATCTACCCAGTACATACTGTCACTGGCAGACTCGCACTGACAGCCATGCTGACAAACTTGTCACTGACTCACTGACTCTGACAAGACTTTGACTCACTCTAACAATGTAACTGACACACTGAAACACACCATCACTGACAGACTTACACTGTCACTTTTAGACACACTGTCATTGACAGACTCGCATGCCCTCCAATGTTACTGTCACTTGGTCAGGTAGGCTTGCTGATCCCCTGCTTGACCTTGGAGGGAGGGGATGGTTGATATAACCTTGGGCCATGACAATAAACAACAAAGAAACAGCCACTGTGTCTGTGACAGTTCCGACATTTATTCTATTGCTCTGCTGGGCATAGAAAACTGACAAGATTATACTCTGTCCCAGTTTATAGAGTGGAGCCATCTTGGTTCTCACAGTGCTACAAAGTGTTTCAATCATAGCTGTGCTCTCTCGATGAGCTGGTGACAGAGGGAAATCTATCTACTTTTCTAGGTTCCCAGAAAGAGCTGGACAGAATGTCAGAATTGTGTTCATTGCTTTGATCTTTGTTGCTTATCAATCAATTGATTATCTTTCTCATGATTTTTAGTGCCTTAAAATAAAACCTCTGAAAATTTCATCAACTTTAAAAGTTTGCATTTTTGGTATACTTTATAAACAATTTAGTCTCTATCTGAGGTTTGAAGGTATAAATACATTTGTTTCAACAGTACTGTCATTTTTTTCTCTGACTGTATCCAGGCCTTACAACAGATCTTGATGGAGCTGGGGGATCCCAATCCTACCCAGGAGAGGAGGAAGATGAAATTCAACCGCCCACCTCGGGCCTGGTGCCTCAAGCTGAGGCGTCTCTCCCGCAGACCCTCACAAACAAACACCCGGTCATGTACCTGAACGAGTTGAAACGTAACCTGACGTACCAGCTGGTGTCTGAACAGGAAGTGGACAAAGAGAAACTCTACACCATGTCCGTGGTGATCGACGGGAGGGAGTTTAACGGAACAGCCAAGAGTAAGAAGCTGGCCAAGATGGAGGCAGCCAGGGTGGCTCTAGAGTCCCTGTATAATGCTGTGTATGTGCCAGGTAGGATTGTTTAAATAACTCAAATCTCTACATTATACACTACAAATTTGAATTTCAGGATTTTGTAGACTAGATGCCTGAATTTTAGGATATCATTTTAGTGATAAATTGGTTATTTTTTTAGTCAAGCTATTTAAGTTAACTTTCTGCAATTCATGAAAATAAAATCAATTATGTTTAAATGTGGTCAATATAATTTCCAATTTATACTTTGAGCCGGATAGTAAATCATTGTCACATGATGTCACAAGCTTGTTTTGGTACGTATAACTAAAACAAAATTTAACCAGAAAGTATGTTGGTGGTAGGCTAACAAACAAGCGCAGATCCACCATTAACAATCATTAATAAACATGCATTAATGAATAATCACTCTTTTTTGTTGATTTACCCACCTTCCAACAGTTATAAGAATTTCTTGTGCCTGGTGAAAACTTGATTTTATACCAATATTAATGTAGACCAAGATATAGAATTAAATCTAACACATGAAAATAGATTCACAGTAAATACTCATCATGTTTTTTTCCTCTGTAGATCTAGAAAATCAAGTTAACCAAACTCAGGAGACAGCAGAAGTTCCTTGGGTCAAAGGTCAGTCAATTATTGACAGTTTGAATTTTACCTTAGAGGCACAAGCCAGTGTTTAGCTATTAGATTAATGCAGTGTTTGATTCGAATTGGTGCAATGTCACTTGATCTCCTGTTCAACATTACCTGATTTTCACCTGTTATTTATTATAGAAATGACTCCTAGATTGATACACACATAAAGCATTTCTTATTCAGTAATGACTGGTAGATTTGATATCGGGTTTCTTCTCAAGTTTTTTCAAGGCTAAAAAGGTTCGTTTCAGATTAACTTATTCAAGAACTAAATATTTTATGGTTTTATCTTTAGAGCTAATCATTTTGTAATGCTGCATTTACACGGGAAAAAATTGACATATGGTCAGTCCTACATTCTAAATTATCATGACAACCAACAAAAAATTTGTATATTTAAGGAGGCCGATTTGGGTTTTTTTTTGCGCAAAAACTACAATAGCAAAACTCTATTTTTTAACTGTATGTAGTATAAACCAACTGTAGTATATTTGCGAAGTTTCAAGAAAATCTACCATTTGGTTCTTTTTAGGGATCATCTCAAAAAACAGGTACATTTACTGTAAGAATATATTATAGGAAATTTTCATTTTCCGCACTTCAAAGAAGATTAAAAAAATACTACAATAGCGGTTTTCCTCAAATTGAAATATGTGATTAGTAATATCATTTTCTACCTTATTTGTAAAAAATACTAAAATCTACCGTCTGGTTTTAAGTAGGGGTCATCTCAAAATATAAAAATGCACCAAATATTGCTATATTTTTGGAGTATTAAAAATGAAGATTGGTACAATGGGTTCATTCAAAAATTAAGAAAAATAACCCTGAGGATAGCATTATTCTGTGTGTAAAATGTCAAAGGCATACACATTTTTACTTTTTCTTTTATGTTATTTCTTATAACGTACTCCTATAAAGCTTCATTTAATCATAACGTCATAAAAGCACAGTGGCAACACTCATCTAACGAAGAACGGAAGAATCATTTAAAAAATAAAATTTTCCTTAAAAAATCGAAATATTTTTTTCTGTATTTTGTTTATTGTGTTCAATTTAATAAATGGTATCGAAACAATTTCATAAAAGGTATAAATACACTGTATTTTACTAGAATGTGCAAACACATATGAACACATATGAAAACTATAGTCGGCCTCCTTAACCAGCACTTGGTAAATGCATTTTGCTTCTTAAATATATTTTAACAGTTAATTGCTACTGTGATTATAACAGTTCTTATTTTACCATGCCAGGGAGTTGCATGAGATTTTATAACATGCTTGTGGGTGTGAGGGTAGCTTACCGGTATTTACGTTTAATACAGGATAAAAGTCACATGTTTAGTGTGAATATTGAACTCTGTGCTAGTGTTTTCTTATTTCTCTTCCCTTTTCATTCTAGCAGCATTTCCAAAATTAAGCTATTTTGTGAGAGGATGCTCCACTTGTTTATTTATATTACAACTGTATCAGCTATTTATTGTAAGAATAAGATGAAAAAGAATGTGTTGAAAAGATACCTAAATTTGGAATTCTGAATGAGAGATATTTGACAATAAAGGCACATTTAACAGTTGGTTCATTATATTTACCCACACACTGGCAATACAGTACCGGTATATGCCTCAGAGTTGTGGAGGGTGTAATATTTTTCGACCCTGTCAGTCCTGTTTTTCATCAGCGCAACTCCTCTTAAACTGATGATACAATATTTATGAATCCTTGTAGTTAATAAGGGCATAATGTGTAGGTATGCATATTTGCAGAAAAGTCTGGTTTGTTCTTTTTCTTGAAGTTATGCCCGTTTTATTATTGCTTACATTGTCATTATGTGTAGCACTGTCAAGCAATGTGGGAGCATGGGTATTTTTTCTTTCATTCTCACAACAAACCATTTATGATAATTTCAGATACTATTTATGATAATTACAGATACTATTTATGATAATTACAGATACTATTTTTGTAAAAATCAACGGTACTTATTTAGTTTTCTGTACCCAGGTGTATCTTGATGTCAGTCACTTATTTTGTCTTGGAGAGAGAGAGAGAGAGAGAGAATGCTGAAGTCCTTATCCCACACAGGGGGTGTAAATTTCATAGTACTGGTATGGTATGTGGGATCCTTCATGACTTTACTGCAGCTATTTATTTCTCAGTGCTGATGTGAGATATGGGGAGAAGTTTTCCTGATTTATTGGTGGATTGGGGTTCTCTAGTTTGCCTAATGATGACTGTGTTGTTTTTGTTGACAGGTATTGTATATATAACAGAATTACAGGATTTCCCAAGGATGCAGCTATTCTCTAATGAGAGAGAAGAAGCATTGATTTCTGTTCCCTGGCTCTGATTTAAAGGGTTGCATGTTGTCAGTGATGTTGGTATTCAGCATGGATTTGCCCTTTCCAAGGAAATTTAAGACACAAAAATAAAATAAACTATAAACTTCACCAGTTTATTCCCATGTCATTAACCTTGTAACATTTAGGTAATATTCCAAACTTAATTGACAGTAGCGTAATAATTGACTGGATAACATCATATAAATTATTAAGGTGTAATTAAAACTGAAACTCTCTGAAACTAACTCTCTCTCTCTCTCTCTCTCTCCCTATCAGGGAGGTGAGTGGTGTCTCCCATGGGCCTCCTGTCATCAGCTGGTTCAATCATATATATCTCATTTGATTAATTGTATCTCTGCATATTAGATTACTAGATTTTCTGCTGGAGATATCTGTAAAATTAACTTATTTCAGGCCATGTCTTTAGGGGATTTCTTCTCCAGACTCTGAGTGATTGTTTGACCTGTCTGTCAGAGGTAACCCCTGCTTGTCTGAGGCAGGGCCTCAGCTACTGTAGACATCTTCATGTGGAATTCCCTCACCTAATGTCTGCCTAATGGATGTAGAACTTGAGCAGAGCCCTAGATCATTTATATTCATTTATAAATCACATAGCTTGATGCCAGGTCACTGTTCATCACTGCTTACAGATTTAGTTTTTCCATCTATTGTTTTCAAATTGTGACATGAAAATGCAATTTAAAAGAAAAAAAAATGTCAAAGACAATCAGTTAGTTGTAAAATCTCTGTCCAAAATATAGTTCAATTTTCATCAGAGAGAGAGAGAGAGAGAGAGAGATGCAATTAGATAGACACCAGCATGTCATTTAGTTTTGTGAATGTTTGTAACAGCATTGATAGAGATTCTCATCAGTACATACAGTACCCGCAACATTATTTTTTACAATTCTATCCTATCGTATCGTGTATCAATCCTATCATATCGTGCGTGAATACTGTTCTATCGTGCGTTAATGCTATCGTATCGTGCGTGTATACTGTTCTATCATGCGTTAATCCTATCCTATC
Source organism: Magallana hongkongensis (assembly GCA_016163765.1). Taxonomy (NCBI): domain Eukaryota; kingdom Metazoa; phylum Mollusca; class Bivalvia; order Ostreida; family Ostreidae; genus Magallana; species Magallana hongkongensis. The sequence goes on along the minus strand of WFKH01011801.1, from coordinate 59,811,628 downwards.
GTGCGTTAATCCTATCAGGTTTATCGTTCAATCTTAACAGTTTTTCCGTTTATCCTATCGTGTTAATTGTTTCGTGCCTTTTCATAAGCAAATAAATTTATTTAAAAGTTGCAAGTCGTTCAGTGCGCCGTATAAGAAAATTTATCGAACAAGAATTGTAAAATCCTATCCAGCATTCTATCATGATACTAATTTCTTAATTTTTTAGATCAAAATTTACCAATATTACATGAAAATCATATCTGTAAGCATTGGAAATAAAAAAAAAATGATGTAAACTATCGAAGTTTATCGAAGTTCTTAGGAACAAGGTAACATATTTACCTGTATATCGAATATATTAAATCGTACACGAAGTGTATACCTGCGTAAACATTAATTAACTTTTATGCAGTATAATTCGTTTTTTATGCATCATATTTTACAGAAACAAAAGTATTTATGTTATAAAGTATATTTAATTAAAACCAGGGTTGTATTTTAAATGAACCCGTTATTTTCCGTGTGATATTTGATTTTGGGCTGAAATGTTCTTGGCAATCGGCTAGAATGTGTGTTAATGAAAACAATGTTAACAAATCGTACGCGGAATGTATATCTGCATAAATATTTAATAAACTTGTATGTTATATAATTCGTTTTTAATGCATCATTTTCCTATACAAAAAGAAATGTATTTATGATAGATTTTATATTTACTTTAAACAAGAGTTGGATTTTTATAATTGAACCCGCTATTTTCTGTGATTTGATCTCGGGCTGCAATATTCGCGGTGATCGGCTAGGGTGTTTGGTAAAGAAAACAATGTTAACAATACAGAAAATTTATAGATCATTTAAGCTCATAATTTTTATTTAAAAAAATTAACTGGTCATTTTTATACATTCTATAAATGATGCAGCGATGATTAACAACTCGGCAATTGTTATTAAAAAGAAATTCCACGTAATATTTATTCGTACGTGTTCTTTCCCAAATTATGCCATTATCAGGTTATTCATGAAGATCGTTTAAAGCGATTATACGTTTATCATGAACATCGTTTATCCTTTCCTATCGTGTATCAATCCTATCCTATCGTGCTTGTATACTGTTCTATCGTGCGTTAATGCTATCGTATCGTGCGTGTATACTGTTCTATCGTGCGTTAATCCTATCCTATCGTGCGTGAATCCTATCCTATCGTTTATCTTGTAAAAAATAACGTTGCGGGTACTGTAACACGTCACCATGCAGGAGGTGAGGTACTCTAAGAGTGCAGTTTAATCACTCATTAACTTGAAGAAATAAGAATTTTTTTATTCCTTGATGAATAATAATGTTGGATAAAAATATATTAATTGTAAAAAATGATGTCTAACACTCAGAGCTCATGGGAAATGAAAAAATTCAAATATCACACGTCACATGACAGGGGAAGCTTAATGTCGGAGCGATTCAACATTCAAGTGTTCTTGTGACTTTGATGAATAAATATCATTGATATCATTTTAAGCAATGAATAGAGCAACTCAGCCATGTCAAGCCTGTAAATAAGATGCCCAAGATGTATTCATGTAAATCAAGATATTTCTTTAAATCATGCAATACTCTAGAGACAACAATGGATAGACTTCAGTATTTACTTAGTTAAGGGAAAAGAAACGATAGATACTTACTGATTCTGAGTTCAAGTTAGTATAGGTCAAGGTCATTAACAGAACTAATTCTAATTGATATTTGGCTCTTCTTGATATGATACCTTGCATCAGACGAATTTATTATTGACAGTGCCTCATAAGTTAAACAAATAATTTTTAGATTTTTTTTATTATTACATATATCACAAACTCATCTATATTTTGACACATGGAGATTATTATGTGTCAGAATGCATGATATGTCATATCAGCAAGAGGGACCCAATATCAGTCATTGTTGTACCACCCAGGGAGTAAAACCATTTATTATCAATAAAGAGAGAAAGAAAGGAGACAAAATCTAATGGTACATGTACATTTGTAACTTGAAGGTCAAGGACAATGTTCAAGGTCAAGGAGAATCAGTGTCTGAAACGTGTTCTTGAAGATCTGTCATGAAGAGTACCGGTAGATAAATTGAAATCATGATTGCACAGAGAGAAAAAAAAGAAAGCAAGCATCAATTGATAATTTCAATCTATGATATACTGCACACAACAGTGAAGTGCATTTCATGTTTGTACACTGTGAAGTGACTTGTGAGGAAGTCCTCAATTTGCTTTAAAAATTATTAAAGATTGAAAATATCCTTTAATAAGCAAGGGTTTTAAATGTATTGATAACCCAACATGGCCAGCCTAATCTGGACCTAATCCTGACAGCTGTGTACAGCCCCTCTGTCTACAAGTATTTCCTCAATCTCGCACACAATATCTTCATTGGTCTCAAATTAAGCTGTTCTCTCCTCTTCTGTTTTACGTTTGGGTTTTGCCATTTCCTGACTTTCTGTTCCCTCTAACAATATGGTAGAACTCAGCTGAGTTAAGACCTGGACGCCTGATACTTGTATTAACTATAGAAAACTAGTAGTACTAAGCTTCTTACACTGGTGGATTAAAAAACCAGCGGTCCACCAAGCAAGGCCCGATTCACAGATATTTTAAATATCACCTTTATTTTAACCTGCTATGGATGAGAGCATACACAGCTTAGCTGATCAGTATCAGGCCTGGCGATAGATTCCTTTGTTTTGATCAGAACTACCTCTGTCTTTTGTAACGAGAGGCTTTACTGTTCTGTGTGATTAAAGGTAGGCTTGGTTTTTGTTTTCTGTGTTTTAGCTGGATAATTACATCTAAAATTTTGACTGAAAATGGAAAATGATGAAGACCAAAAATATATTTTATTTACGATTGTTTTTATTTTTACTTCCAATATGTTCCTAAATGTTTCTTGTTTATAATTATGTAGGAATATTTGTGTGTGTTAATCTTCGTTAAAGCCATAAACATTTTTAGACTACCGGTACTTTTTGTTCTGAGTAATAAGGATGTTCTCATTCTCTCATTTCATCAAATATGTAGAAATACTTGATATCACTCAATAACCAGTTATGTTGAGTGAAATGTTTGATGACTATACGTACATACTCCGTTGGTCTTTAGATGATCCAAGGTCAATGAGATAGTGGGCTGTTGATAATTATCTACAAAAGTTATGATGCAAGGATGAAAGAAGCAGTTTTGATCCTTATCAACGCATGAAAAGTTTTCTAGAAGAAACCTGCAGGTCTTCAGAAACTGCATGATAAAACATCAATATCATAACTCCATCCAAGTCCAAGTTCCAAATTCATGTTTATCATTGAAGGTTTTAACAAGCCCGAAGTTTTCTGTTTTTTAATCCCTGGCATTATGTAATTGATTTTCTTTCACAGCATGGTGACTTTTCAATAGGAACTGACTTTTTGGAGATATAAAATCTATATTCTGGATGTTGTCATTCTGGTATTTCATTAGATACCTGGGCAGGTATTTGAAAATCGTTTTGAAGACATTGATGGGAAAACGTTCAAGTAACCCTGATTGTCACTTTGGGTGCATCTTGTTTACTGCATTCTATTGATCCGGATTTTTGTGGGCTTTTCTCACGGTATCTTCTCCCCAACTTTATTACTAGACCTTAATTGATGCTGAAGATATAATGTATCTAATTAGGGTTTTAGTAATCAAATCTTCAGTGAATCAGCTGGATTAAGCGGTTGTATAAATCTTAGCGGGCTAACACAGAGGTGGAAGTTTACTTCAGAGCAAAAGTATGCTTAGATTTCACAGCTGGGTAGAGTTCAAATAGAATCGGCTTTCATCAAACAAAAGTATGCTCAAATTGGATTACAGGCGGAGATGACAGTGGTTGAAAAAGTTTGAACTGGAGTGTTTCCTGATTCCTGATTTTATAAATTATTCCTACTTACCACCCATTGATTTATGTTTTCTGAGGGTTTTTTTCTTGCCAACCTTTTTCTCTTTATGACTTCCACTCATCGCACAGTTCTTCTTCTTTATTTTCATTTCTCCTGCTGGGACTTGAATTTCCTGAATCAGGCAAATAGCGATACCGGCATACCCCGACTCTATACCTTATCTATTTGTAACTGTCTGTTTTATTACAAAAATATTCTAGCACTGATAAATCTAGTTCCAATAGCTTCCTATCCAAAAAATATTGCCGCGTTGTGTCAATTGTAAACGATATTCCCGATATTCCTGATTGCTTATCACTTCAGGAAAGTGTGCATGAAATGTTTGGTTAAACCTTAGAAAAAAATTATAAACTTTTGGAAGTTGATGAGCAGCTAATATAAACACATTATAGATCAGATTATGGAATCTTAGACAAATACTTGGTATGTAGGGGTTTTACAATAAATCAATGTCTACGTGTCCTCCAGAAATTACATGGTTTTCATGACTCGGAATGTATAATTTTGTCAAGACGAGTTGATTAATAAAAACATGAAGTTATGTAGTTGACTGTAGAATTAATAGCTGCTATAGCTACGCACTTTTATTCTGACAGCGGCAAGTATGTATTGTTTCATTGTTGTGTTTCCAGGTTAGTTATCCCATAAAACCGTTTTTATGAAAACCCTTTATCTGATAATCAATAGAAAAGTGTAGTTTATCAATTAATGTGATTACCATGCATGTAGCAATGCTGTAATACAGTCCCCGGGTAAAGGCCTGGAGAGACCGACTAATCACTTCAGATTGGATCAGAAATATAATACATTGCCATCCCAGATCGAGATTGTCTCGAGATGTTTGTCATAATTAAGCCTAGCTTTCACCTAGCAATAAATTACAGAAGTAATGCACTCAGACTAGCAGGTTTCAACTCCAAGAAAATTACACTCTGGAAACAGATCCGGTTTGGCACCTTATAATTTCCTCAGCCCCGGAAGACCAGTCTTTAGCTTCATAAATCATCACCAAGACCTTAATTAAGTTTAATTATTAATGCCGTGCAAGGTCTGAGAGAGTGTACACATAAAACTCTCCTGTTTCCTGTGCGAGCCAGCAGAATGTGGAATTATCTCTGATTATCATGATCGGAAACGTTTTATTTTCGATTAAGGACTGTCTTTAGACTGTCAAGCCTGGGAATTTTCAAAAAAGAAATTAATTACATGGTTACCAGTACATAATTAGGATTTATAATTAAAGCTAAATATTTTTTAGAATTTTATGAGTTTATTGGGGCTTATATAGGAAAATATTTTGAATTAATTTGTATTTAAATTAGTAATTAACCAAGTATAAAATTTATAATTATATTAATTAATTCAATGTTTTTTAATAATAAGATATATATTATTATACCGATACAGAGTCCTGTTAAAAGTCTATTGATATATGATATTTCTTAGAAAGTTAACAAAGTCTAGTGGAAAATCTATATTTTGATGAAAATTGAAACAGTATACAAAGGCCTGTGTACAGAACTTGAAGAATCGAAGCCTGTGAGGAAATCTTTGATGCTTTGATGTGACATTGTGAGAGCTCAGCTGGAGGTTTACAGGGAGACAACAGACTGGTGTTTTTAGTAGACAAGCCCCCTATCTCCTCCCAGTAACACAACCATTTAACGCTTTAAAAACTGCATGTTTCTTCGGAAGCTGACACAATTGACCTGCAATTCTCTGTAATCGGACAAGGCTTGAGTCAATATTGACTCTACCAATATGTGTTATCAAGCCCGGCCTTGTGCTAAAACTTTTTCTTTTCTACCCTTTATCTGTCCATATTTGTTCAGTTCAATGTAAAATGGTAGACGGCTTTGGCATTTTGCTGTTTTTCTGGCGGTAACTAAAGGCAGTGCCAGATGTGCTTGCTCTGTCGTTACATTGGCACTACAATCGTTGGTTCACTCTATGGACCCTTATACACACTGGTTTTTACTTCATTACCATTTCAAGGAGTCTCATGTATTGAGTCGGTGTGAAATTCAATTCAATGGTCTTTTTCTTTAGTCGTATTTTGGGGTTTCGGTTTGTCTGGTAAGGAAATTGACAGGGAATATATTGAGTAAATTTGGGTAAGTTCATATTGCAATCATCCAGTATTTGATTACAGCTAATTTGTCTTCTAACAAATCCACAGCAGTGTTATCTTATTATAACAAGGTCACTGGGGTTATCCCTCAGTCTCAATTATACATGTATCATACATGTAGTGTAAACATCTATAATCCCACATGTTTAAAACTTCACAATTTTCTATTTTCAATTGATACAATGCAATTTCATTGAGTTTTCTCTTTCTTATCATGCCAACCTTATTATTATTGAAATAATAGAACCTGTGTCTATTCCACTTTACCTATGCATATACCGTACTATTTTAACTTAGCATGTGTAATTTACGTTGCTAGTTAAGCTGTCACTCAGACTTTCAATTAGTTATTACCTAGTATGTATATATCACATGTAATACACGATTATCGTATCATGCATTGGGTAAAACACAATTTTCAATGACCAGATCATCCATTCAATCGTTCTATTTTTTCAGTTTGAAAACCATTACCAAGTGAATATTTTGCTTAAAAATTCATTTCTGTAAAAAAAAGTTATGAAATACAATAATCAACGATATATGGCTGGTCCAGCAAATGGATAATGATATGACACATACAAAGTTGAAGCATGGATATTGTGACCACTAATGCACCATTAATGAAGAAATAAAATATCTACAGCAGCTTTATGTTATGGAGAACATCATCGCCTAGAAAACAAGAATTATCAGGGTACTGGCCTTGGGACATATCAATGGATGATGGAGGTGACGAAAAGATTAATTGACAATCAACTATCTCAACACTTAGAACAAGGCCTGGGTAAAAGGCATATATATCAGGCAAGAAGCCTGCTGAATCTAACATCACTTAGTGGACACCATATTATAGCTGACCACTTATCTTGTCATCATAAGTCTCACCATGTACACCTAATGGTGCTGAATCCATTAATTCTAACCCAATACAGACCTCGAAACTTTCTGTTAGCACTCACCGGTCAATCGTTTCAAATGTTATTATAACTATCAATGCATTTCTTGGCCATTGGAGAATCTGAATGTTTATTAAAGGATCAGTAAACCCTGCATAAGGATTATTTTGTTAATTTAGAAATTTATTGATGTACATAGAATGAAATTTCTGCTTCTGCACTATGTAAAAAGCTGCGCGATATTACACACTTTAATAATTAGGTTGCGGCAAGTCGAGATTCAATATGTTGAGAATGGAGTCCACCACTTATAGGTTGATCAATCTTTATTCCGTGTGCTCGAATAATAAGAATTAACCATTAAAATGAAGCCTGATATTGGTGTAACAAATCCCCTGACTGGCCACTTTCTACTGCTGTTCCATTCATTTAGAGTCTGGTGTCCTGAATTTATGTTGGATTTTATATCACTTCATTTCCGCTGATATGGAGGGTGGCTAAACATTTCCCCCAGTGGTCAGAATTATTAAGTTACAGATGGGGCAATTTGTACTGTGATCAGACCAATGAAATTATCCGACAGAAAAGATTTGTTTATTGGATAGATCGGGAAATGACTTTGTGCTGGAATTGATGGATTTCTACTGCGGATGTCCTTCAATCCAACTGACCATAGAAAAGCTGTAAGTTAGGATAAACCTGAGCAATTCCTCTGGTATCAACTTTTATTCAAAACATCCCCATAAACCTGGCCACCTGTCAATAGCAATTACCGGTAAGTTTAATTCGGTATACTATAGTATAATATCTTCCTCTCAAATCTACCGTAGTTAGTCAAAAATGTACACACTTGAGTTAGATTGTACCTCCAGATTTCTAGTAATTAAGAAGAAATTGATAACTTTCCTAGAACATGGAGGCAACAGCTGCTGAAACAAGGGGGCCATGTTTTTGGTCTCTGGCTTTAAGCCCCCCCCCCCCCCCCCCCCCCCCCCCCCCCCCCCTTATTGATCTAACAGCTTCAGCAACATCCCCCTTCCAAGTCTCTCTGCACCGGGATCTAACTAACACTTTCAGTAAGCCCTTCTTCTCCAGTCTTTGTTCTAGGAGTTACCAGACAAGGAAAGCCCCCAGTCTCTCTTCTATGAGCAACCAGCCTTAGGAAAGCCCCCAGTCTCTCTTTTATGAGCAATTGGCCTTAGGAAAGCCCCCAGTCTCTCTTCTATGAGCAACCGGCCATAGGAATGCTCCCAGTCTCTCTTATATGAGCAACCAGCCTTAGGAAAGCCCCCAGTCTCTCTCTGCTATGATCTAACGGCTTTGGATCTTCTTCAATTGACAAAATTTCTTCATTTCCTGTGCAGCTGACTGGTGTATCAATTATTCAGCAATGAAGACATCAGTCGGGTGATCAGGCCTGGGGGATGGTTTAGCACGGATTATCTAGGGCCTATTTCTATTACTGGGGATCAGAGGTATTCTCAGGGATTTCCAGGGAAGGCTTTGTTTTATTAAAAGGTCAGTGAGAGATTATTATTTGTATCTGATTCGGAATCTCTGGGAGAACTCAGTGTATATTCTGTGAGATACAAGGAATGGTAGACTGAGGCGATCCCAGAAGCAGAATGTGGAGTATTTTAGACAGCATAGTATAATGTTGTTTTCTATTAAAATAAATGATGAGGGCTTCACAACACTGACTTTGTACACAATGTTCAGGAAATTTAATTATAAGAGACATGACTGTAGTAACAGCCTCATCCTGATTGCCAATTTTCACAGACATGCTTGTAATTACATGTAACTATTTCTTATCGTTCTGTGAATGCCTGGTCAGACAGCTTTTTCACATGCTAACTTTTATATTTATAAAGATTTGTGCTCATTGATATGCTATCAGACTCTATAAGATTTTAAGTATGCTCTTATTGTGTGTAAGCTACGGTAAAATTCATATGTTTGTATGCCTGGTCAAAAAAATAGGGGATTGGGGGTGGGGTGACTCATTTTAGATTGTAATCAACCATTTCATGGGAATTGTGCAGTTCTATTGGTTTGCCTGTCTCTTTGAAGTTTAACTTAAGCTTGTTTAAAATGTTTAGTCAAGGTCATATTCACGTTATATTGAAAACGGGTAGTTGCTTTCAAGGCCATGGATTTTTCTCAAGTTATCTCCATTGAAAAGCCAATACTTTCTTTTTCATTACCGGTAGTTTTTATCAAAACATGAGTGAATGTCAATGTAGCATAAATTCTCCCAAAGAAACAATAAAAATGTTGGGCGTTACTTTTTTTTTTTTTTTTTAAATTTAAAGAAAATAAAATCTAAAGTTAGCAACCAGGATGCCCCACTGTGATGTTGAGGCATTTTGAAGCTGCAGTTTGCATTGAGTGGCTCTGATTCCTACAGATAGGGGGCTGTGGATGATCCATGTGATGATCTCTGTAGACAAACCATGTGATGATTATAATAAGATGTCCTGTGCATAGGGCAGGATTCAGTGGGGAAATAATGATGGATTGTTCCCAGCTTCTTTATACAGTGTTAGATAAACTTGTACAGCTGTCTACCAACACTTCACAGGGCTACAGAGGCTCCCACTCTGATTTATAACTGATTTATAATGTAAACCCGAGTGTCTCAAGGTTGAGAGGGGCCGTGTTGTGTGAAATCTCACTCTATAAAAGAAGGTGTCTTCCCCGGAACCTGAAGAGATGCGCCTCTTGTCGAAGTGACACTGGAATTATATCACAGAATTGGCAGAGCTAAAAATATCAAGGATTTCATCATTTCACATGTCGTGTCTGTAATTAAAGAATGTACTTTGCTTTGCATCAAGAAAAGTCGCCTTAAGGATCTACACTAGAGTGATGATGCTTCATAATTATTTTGTTTTTTGTAAAAAATGATTAAGCATCTATCAAACACCAAGAGATGTTATTCTGAGGTTGAAGGGAGCCAATTTACTGGTACCAGAGAGAATCAGCAAAACTTAATTTTTTGTTCATTTTTCTGGTACCCAATTATCCAACGAAGTCACGTCTTTTTACATTCGAGAATTGATTTCTTCTTTCTTTTGTCGTGATGAGGAAGTGAGAAATGAGTATGAGCATAAAAATGCTGGAAAGGCATAAAGATAATTCCGCTATGTATGTATGAAATACAGACAGCTTTAAGAAGAAATTTGGCAGCTCTAACAGGAGAGAAATTAATATTTCATTCCCAGAAGTGTGTGGTGAATACTACTATCATCAAAAGTCGTCATTGAATTCTGGGATTTATATTGGGTTCAAAATGAAAACTGACACCATGAAAGTGATATGCTAGTGTTGTATTCATTTGGTCAGGAGACACGAGGAATCAACTTAATTTTTATAAAAGTGTTCTATAGAACAATATTTGAAGGAGATATGACAGAGTGAAACATCTAGTTGTTGATTTAGATGCCTGTGAGGATTAATTACATTATTGATTATAAAGATGTTTCTTAAGGTTCAGTAACTAACCCTAGCTCCCAGAAGATTTTCATGTTATAAGACAAGTCTTTTGCTCCACAAGCTTTTCTTAATTTATGTGTATTCAATTAATGATTTTGAAAATCATCACTAATTTAAGAATGCAAACTTTAATGCAAATGTGCAGAGGGTATATGAACCTTAAGCAGCTTCAAAGGAGGTTTTTTTACTTGCTTTCACACACTTCTTCAGATCTTAAAGAATTCTGCTCACAAGCAGAGTAAAAAATGTATATAAATAAGACAGCTAACTATCTTGATAGTTTTTGTTTATAAATCGTTTATCTCAGGGTGATGACCACCAGAAGTGCTAATGTAATGAATTGACAGCAGGTGCTTGTCAGGGGAAATAACTTTGTAATCTTGTCATTTCAGATGAGCCTGGTATAAAAACTGAAGAGGAAGAAGGGGAAGAAGAAAAGTCAGGCATCATGCTGGGAAAGCGCAAGTTTCCGGAAAATGGGACGCAAATTATTCTGAACAAGAAAAGAAAAATACAGACTGCACCAGTCACAAAGAATGCCTTGATGCAGCTCAATGAGATCAAACCCGGTCTTGAGTTTCAGTTCGTGGCTCAGTCCGGGCCAGTTCACGCCCCGACTTTCATCATGAGTGTAGAGGTCAATGGGACAAAGTTTGAAGGTCAAGGACCCACCAAAAAAGCCGCTCGCCTGAGTGCAGCAGAGAAGGCCCTGAAGTCCTTTGTGCAATTTCCAAATGCCTCCGAGGCCCATAAAGCCTTGGGGAGGCAAGTGGTTAATGATGGGGACTTCACATCGGACAATGCGGAGGCTTCAAATGATGTTCTGTTCAATAACTTTGAAACTAATTCAGAAAATGGCTCCTCATGTGAGATTTTACCCAAAGACAAAAATGGCATTAACAATTTGCCAAAGGCTAGAAAATCTGTGGTGCCCTCTGTTCCGGATGGCAAGAATCCGGTCATGATTCTGAATGAACTCAGGCCCAGTCTGAAATATGACTTTGTGAAAGAACATGGCGAAAGCCATGCTAAGCATTTTGTGATGTCAGTGGTTGTGGATGGGATCAAGTTTGAAGGATCTGGTCGAAACAAGAAGCTGGCTAAATCCCGAGCCGCTCAGATGGCTCTCACCAAACTGTTCAACCTGGACTTCTCCACACATCCAGGTAGTTACATTCAAAACATTCCTTCCTGTAGGAATGTAAATCAGTTCTCTGCTGAAAAAATATTTTTGAAATTCGAAGATGTGTTTGAATTAAAAATCATATCTGGTAGGAAGATAAGCAGTGTTTGTACAGTCATTACAATTTTCCTGGTAAACTGAATTCATTAGTTAGTTTTTACCATTTAGAAATGTGAAGATGAATGGTATGTATTTTTCAGGCACTAAACCAGTACCCAAAGAATCTCACACGAATGTACCCCAGGAGCTGGCAGACTTAGTCTCACGGCTCGTCCTGGAAAAGTTCTGTGAACTGACAGACAATCTGACTTCTCCATATGCCCGGAGGAAGGTGCTATCAGGGATCGTCATGACAACCAGTGACAGTGCAGAGAATGCCACCGTGATTTCTGTCTCCACGGGAACCAAGTGTATTAATGGAGAGTACATGAGTGATCAGGGTCTGGCGGTCAACGACTGTCATGCTGAGGTCATAGGTCGAAGGTCACTGATGAGGTACCTGTACTTTCAGCTGGGAAAGCACTTATCTGGGAATCGACTAGAAAAGGAGTCTTCAATATTCCAGGAAAAGGAAGGAGGTGGCTTTAAGCTGAAACCCAACATTCACTTTCACCTGTACATCAGTACGTCCCCATGTGGTGACTCGAGAATTTTTTCCCCTCATGAAGCAGCTCAGGAGGTGGAGGGTGGAGATAAACATCCGAATCGTAAGGCGCGAGGACAGCTGAGGACCAAGATAGAGTCTGGGGAGGGCACAATCCCTGTGACCTCCTCGGGGGGCATACAGACATGGGACGGGATTCTGGAGGGGGAGAGGCTGCTGACCATGTCCTGTAGTGATAAAATCGCCCGCTGGAATGTCCTGGGGATCCAAGGTAAAGTGCATGTTGTATGTCATTAAACCTGAGATGTACGAGCTATATAAATACCTGGTAAAACCATCTGTTCTGTGGTTTATGTATGTTCTCAAAATTAAACAAAAAAGCTAGGAAACCACAAAATGTATTGTAAGAAAAGGTTTTTAAAATGCATATAACTTTGTGTGATGATTTTTAATTCTGTGAATTCTTCTTCATTGTAGGTAGTCTTCTGAGTCACTTCATCGAGCCCGTCTACTTTGACAGCCTCATTCTGGGAAGTTTGTATCATGGAGACCATCTATCTAGGGCTGTATACTCGCGCATATCAAACATAGAAAACATCCCACCCCCCTTCCGTCACAATCAGCCATTCATGAGCGGAATCAGCAACCCCGAGAGTCGTCAGCCCCGGAAAGCTCCGAACTTCGCAGTCAACTGGTGCGTGGGCGACTCGGGTCTCGAGGTAATTAACACGATGACCGGTAAGACGGAGCAGGGCGCGTCCTCACAGGTGTGTAAACAGGCCTTCTTCAGACGCTTCGTACAGCTGTGTGGTAAAATCCCCACCCTCACTGGACAGTCGGTGACTCCACTACCCAAGGTGTACGCTGATGCTAAAGCCACAGTGATGGAGTATCAAACAGCAAAACAACAGATGTATCTAGCATTCCAAAATGCTGGTCTAGGACGCTGGCTTAAGAAGCCTATTGAACAAGATCATTTCTTTGTATCACAGAGCTGATAAAAAGTGTGTGTGTCAGATAATGAATCTTCATGACCCCAAATGTTCAACATTTGTCAGACTTCATTGGGTGTTTTTCGTCATCCTATTTTGTGTGTTATAATTGAGAGTGTCCACAGAGACCTTGTATTGACTCTTAGAGAAGATGAACAAGTGAGTTTTCATGTCAGCTTGCTTCATCAAACTTTTTTATCAGGCTTCAGTCATCTACCAATAAATGTCTGAAATGACCCATGTGGCCAATCTGAGCATTCTCCATTAGATTCAGCATTCCTGTTTGACAGTAGTGATTGTGGAGGCTCATCCTTTCTGCTGTAATATAAATGCTTCCGATTAATTCTGAGGTTTAAGACTTCACAGGCAGAAATTTGAGGGGGCAACTTCACTAGAAGTCACTGTGTTTTTCTTTTGAATCCTGTATCATGTTATTAGTAACTAATTCTAGAATTTATTCCATAATTTGTAAGAACTGATTATGTCCTTGAGAACTAATCCCTGCATTTGATGCTCAAGGAATTGTTGACTTGAGAGGAACTATTTATAGACAAACGTTAATTTTGTTTTTTGTGCGAGCTAGCTGGTTCATAGGACTTAGTTTACCACTCCAAGTTGTCTCCCTTGGATACAGATTTTAACAATGACCATGTAGTACATGTCTGAAAATTTGTTCCATTTATATTTTTGTGTGAATGTGTTTATAAATTTTTCAACCTTGTGATCATTGCTCCATGTTGTCGTTAGGGGATCACTTTTTTATTTGTGAATGTTTTGAGTATCAAATGTCACACCAAGAAATGAATGATATTTTTTATTTGTCTACCCAAAGCAGTACATGTTTTGTTAAGATGATGAGAATGTAGTTGAAGTAAGAAAACTGATTATGAAAATAAAAATTGGTATTTAACCTGGTGTGTTTGTATATACTGGGTAACTAAACAAGCGCCTTTTCTACAAAATGTTTATATAATTTGAGGGAGGTTTGTGGTGTCTTATCATATCTCTTATAAGCAGTACTGGAACATCCGTGTGATATTAGATAGGATTTTATGCAGGCTTATTTCTTGGTTATCATTTTGATAAGATGATCCATGAAAATATATGTACACTGGTACACTAACCCAGAGTGTATGTACACTCGTATACTAATCCAGAGTGTATGTACACTGGTACACTAATCCAGAGTATATGTACACTGGTACACTAATCCAGAGTGTATGTACACTGGTACACT
>WFKH01011801.1:59777807-59788366 GCA_016163765.1 Magallana hongkongensis | reverse complement strand
GAGTGGAAGGTGGGCGCCGAACACCCGTCCCTAGTGATCTTGTACAATAGTCGGAACTTCCTCCGTCCCCCAATCCATTTCAACAGCTCGTCAAAATCTTATTTCTGTAGCAGACCGGCCATCATCAGAGAATGTACGAAAATTAGAAGTTCTATAAAAACAAAGAGAAAATAGAATGACCAGAAAATCCTCAGTTACCATGATGTTAAAACGAAAGTACAATTTATGGTAATAAGTCAACATATACCGGAAAATGAAATACACTCGTATGTACAAAAATTTTTCTCATTCATGCATCTGAGGATGCGTTCAAATTCCATACAGTCTGATGATCCAAAGGGGTTGAATAAGCAAAGGTCGTTGTAAAAATAGAACAGTTTGTAGAAAATGGTGCTTTTTCATACATTTAAAGGAAGTTTAAAATTTGATTTTCAAAAGAAAAAATCTTATTAGAATCCGGTGTAAAATTAATGAGTTTATGTTCTAAAACAATAGAGGATTCACGCAAGCGATCAAAGACGAAAAGTTCGAAATATGTCGCAAAACCGCGAACATTTCGCGACTCAATCTGAAAAAGAACGAATAAATGCAAAACTTTTCGTTATTCAACGAAACGTTCGTAATTTAAACAACAAAACGAATATTACGTGAATAAAATCAAACCTTTGCGAATTACCAGAAAACCTTCGTGAGTAAAAGCGTAACTTAAGCAAATTAATGCAAAACTTTCGCGAATACATGCTATGTATAATTGCTTACTATAACGCAAAACGTTCGCTTGAAATTTAATTTATGAGATAGAAGTGAAACAGAATATTGTCGAGTTGAACTTAAGATTTGTGCTGTCATATCCTGTAATACTTTATAAGTTATAAAAGTTTTTTGACAGTTGCGGATTAAGTCAAAATTATAGTAATTTGACTGACATTAGAGATAACATTAAACAGATCATTATGGCTAATAAAAAGGATTAATTAATTTGATGTATGTGATGTTAAATTGGAACCGCGCTGTTTTCAATTTGTCGGCACAGCCTTAGTGCGTTATAGGACCTACGACATCCAAAAATATGCATTCAATAGTTTGGACGATATGCAAGCAGTGGTCTTGACAACGTGTGGCTTGTTGACTGTTATAATAAACTGAGGCAGTATAACAGTATCATAGCTATAAATAGTGTATTGATAGAATGCAACTATTTAAAATAATGTTCGCTCGATACAGAAACAACTTCAGAGGCATGTTCACTTCGTTCTTTTGACGTGTAGCATCATAAACACGTAGAATTACAGTGTAGGAAATCAAAACAAGACTTACCTTGGTAAAGTCCAATTACTAGTATTGGAATAAATAAAAGGCAATGTACAAATAAGGCGATTAGCACTGCGCATTCTGGTGCATTTATGCTTTAACATACACCACCTGCAGGGTGGAAGGGAGGCACCTTATCTCTAAAGTGCTTTTTATTTACTACAATGATTGGAATCAAACTTCCTATTTATTTTTCGTAAAAGTCACTTCCGAGATAACGTGAATCTTTAAAGCACAGCACAAAAAAATATCAAAGTAAAACAAATTCTTTAATTCGATTTCAAAACTGCATTTGAAAACTTATCATTAATTGACAACAGGTTTATCATAAAACTTTCGGAAGGTTTCAACATAGGACCATCCTACATTTGTCAAAATGTCATCAACAGGAACAAAGTTCCATTTTGCGTTAGACACAGATTCAGCTCGAACACTGAGCCATGAAAATAGCAGTATCAACTCCAGCTGCACACATTACTGTTCTAATCCAACGTGCAATAGTGTCTCTTGATACCTCCTTATGAGGCTGTATATAACTAATGAACAATGAATCACATTTCTTTCTTATTCTTGCAGTCCGAGATATATACTCACATAAAACAAGGTAAACACAAGGCCTCCTATCTGGAGGATAAGATGTTAAGACCATATCAGACATGCTACTGTTAGGTCTACATGTTTTCAAAAGGTCACTAAAAGTGAAGACAAAACTATTCTTCCTTTTTGTCATATTACTAAGTTTCATACACGGAATAGTTTGTACTATACTTGCACAAATTAAGCTAATCAACATAACTAACTTCAATGTCAAATTTTTTAAACTAAAAAATTTAATAGGAGATACTTTTCTCGGGTACTTTAAAACAATAGATGCATTCCATGTATGTACATATCTTGATTTTGATGGTCTCAAGTTAAAAACACCTTTCATAAATTATATATTCGTATATTACAATCCCACTCTGAAGTAAATACCTGGTAGTCCTAGTCATAAAAACACAATTCCATTAGTTTAATACAGATAACTATATAGTTTCAATCATGGATATATGGGATTTACCCCGGATTGTGTTTCATATATTCATACACAACCTATATTGAAAATAATTGTTTTTGTATATTAACATTTTGGAGTCTAAAATTTCTTTCACTAATTTAATGACTTTCTTAACATATGTTCATCCATTTTACATAAAGAGACTCAGAGAGTACATGTACATGTAGAACAATGAAACGCGCCATTTTATATAGACCTTTTCTCGTAATTACGAGATCTTTTCTCGTAATAACGAGATAATTAACTCGTAATAACGAGATCTTTTTTCGTAATAACGAGATCTTTTCTCGTAATTACGAGATCTTTTCTCGTAATAACGAGATAATTAACTCGTAATAACGAGATCTTTTCTCGTAACTACGAGATAAAAAAAAATTTTAAATTTTTTATGTGGCCCTATTCGGCTTTCGTATCCAACAGAAAAACCATCAAAAAACAAAACAACAGAAGATAAAGCTCCTCTGGCTGTATTAATAGCGGTATAACCTAAACCTTGTTAGAAAAGATATGCTAAAAATTCAACAACAGTTTCTATAGTTGCACAAAATGGATCAACCGATTTTTCACCACAGTACTTAAACCATCTCTTATAAAATGTTTTATATTGTTTCTTGGTACCGGACTTCCATGATGCCAACAGGATCGAGGCTGCTTGGTGAGAAATTCCTCGTTTTTGGAACTGCAACCGGACAATCGACATGCCATTAGCACTAACGAGTCCTACAGAGGATCCGTGCCAGGGAGAGTCAACAGATTGTCCGTCACCGGTAAAATCACTGGATGAACCAGTACAGATCCACCAATATCGGAATATCAAAACCGACTCGTTGGCCGGATTCACACCTTCATCGACGAATGAGGGCGCAACAAAAGAGTACACGGGCTCCATCTGAATGCTGCTGGGGGTCTGGGGAACCTCCTGGTCGTACGATCGTGACCGACGGAAGATCATCAACACGGTGGGTAGTCTCTGTCCCTTCCACTTAATTACATGTATCTTCAAAATAGGAGCATAAAAATTCAAAGTGATGTGTAAAATGGTTTTTATATACCGCCATTTTCGGAAGTAGAAGTATAAGCAGACGATCACAACCACAGCTCTCAGCAGGATGAGTCCTATTACGACAACCAGAACTACAGAATACAGAAATTTGGATCAGATTTAATGATATACGGCCATATGGCTTTTCTAAGAAAATAGGTCTTAGGCAGTAGATGCAGATTGAGGGGTGATTTTTATTAATGACAGGTGTAATAACGTTTTGGTTGAAGTGGTTGTAAGCTTAGATGTTGAATGACCGATCGGGAGACGGAGAGGATCGCCAGATAATTATACCGATGAGTTTCAAGCAAAACTTCCAGCTGATGTGACAGTTCGAAATAAATCCAAGATGGCGGCGATGGGTACCTTGTGTATTATTAGATATAGGGTATTTATTTTTATTATGAGAAAAATATATAACGTCAGGTGCCTGTGACATGAAATAATCTATTTCCCACGCTTTTTCCAGGGACTCGAAATGTCGTTTTATAGCATCTCAACAGAGCATCTGACTTTGAATTAAAATGTATAATGGTCATGGGGTATACTAATTTATTGTAACAGAAATAACTGGCCAAATATTGCAACTCATCGTTTCACTTTCATCAATGAATTCCCGGAACGCTTGATAAATCTACTCTGTTGGGTTCGGCGCTAATTTTTTACAAGAAATAGCTTTCAAAAAAGCTTGCCTGACTAAACAAAATTATTCCATTGGAAGCATGTATCAATTATTTTATAAGAAATAAATTTAAATTTTCGCTACTGTTCATAAATTCATAAATATAACGTGCAGATTTAAGAAGCAATACGGTCTTTTTCTCTTGATTTTAGTGCATATATATATTACTTTAAATTAATTATTTCAGGAAAGTATGTGTATGACATAATTGTAAGCTTAAAAGCAGAAAAAAACAAGTTTTTAAATTTTTTTTGTCAATAAATTGTATTTATTATATTAAGATAGCAAATCGAAGGCTTTTCTGTCATGTCTAAGCAAAGGTTTCTCATAACAGGAAAGTAACAGAAAAGTTTGTATTTTTTTTTCAAATAAAAGCCGCATGTGTACTCACGGTGTGCTCCGGAGTATCTCATTACAGGAGAGCTCTTTCTAATGGGATCCCATCTAGGACTCGTCCACTACATCGGTGCGTAAAAATCATGAATGTGACATTATGGCGCGAAGTCCTGCTTTAAAGGATAAGATGTCCGATGCTTTGAATTAACTCATCCATTGATCCATGGGGAAGGAGTCAAATTAATTTTTTAACATTTGTTTTGTAACAACAATATATTATACTTTAGATGTTTTAGAAGGAATCTATCGAATCAACATACACACTAATTGTTTAATGTTCACGCAAGTTATCTAAGTTTAATAACAACATCGATTATTACTTACATTCTACCGCAGTAGACAATAGGTATAGTCTGCCCCAGGTTACTGCTTCCCTCACTTTTTGACGAATTTTAACGAAAATACACATACCTGTCAAGGAAGTACAATTGAAATCGATATAAGGGGAAAAATCCAAGATTTCTTCATTGACACTTCATCTATTTTTACCCGGAGAAATTAATGAAATTAATCTTTTCTTCATTCGGAATAACTCGGAACACCTCGCACAATTTTTAAACGATATCATCCGGGTGTTTTCATGTCTGCTGGAATGCAAAATCCCCGTAGACTTTCTTTTTTTGGTTGTGTATTGAAACCTGAAGCGGTAGAGGTGCGTTTCAAAACAGATAATCTGGACTTTTTTCATTCTAGTGGAAAGACGTAGTTTGGGCACAAAGGTATTGTGATTATCGAATTATTAGGCAAAAAGTGGTGGAAGCAGAAACTTGGGACAGAGTAGAACAACTTGTGACCCCCTCCCCCCTTTCCACCGTTCAAACATGGCTATCTATTTTTTTTTTAAATCAGGATTACACACGTGCATAGGTGAACCTCCTCTTACTTGAAAACTCTTGCTCGCTGTTGCTTATTACATCCCATATAACATTTTCATTAATTGCGAATTCAAATGGTGACACATTAAACATGCATCGGTTTATCTTTTTTATGAAAAATATTAATATTGCTAGCTCCAATTGCCTGCACTGTTTCGGAGAAGCAACTTTCAAACTTTAGATATGCCTGACGTCATGCAATCAGCTCTTCAGTATTTGTGAATGAGTACCCGAATTCAGGAAATACATCCACAAGCATTAGTTGTAGATTAAATGTGAATGAACGCCACAAGTGTTTTGCGTTTAAAGAACTGCAAGCGCCTCGGTGAGATTTTTTCATCATTACACAACCAGCACCTCTTGACAATATAACGTTAACTGACGATTGTTCTTCATTGCATTCAGTCATTGTCTCAAAGATCCTCAAGATGAGAGATCCTTAGCTGTTAGGAGACTCACTGCCTTGACCTATCATTGATTTCTGGCCAGTATTGTTTGTAACTTTTACATTAGAGCATAATAATAATTCACATGTTGTCGAAACTTTACATATATATTCATGCCCAGCCTTTACACGAGTGTAAACTTAACATGACGAATAGCCTCAGCATTAAATGCTCAATCTTTACACCAGTTTACCAAAACATTTCTCAATGCTTAAACTTGACATCCAGGTAAAAGTTTACTAGACATACCAAATCTTTCATGTCTATCGTTAAGATAGCTAGAGCCATGCTTTTACGTGCTCGGTTTTAATGTTAAACAACGACTTTATACTTCCGGTCATTAATTTTGTTGTTGAGATGAGATTATTTTAATCTGTCAGTGGTAACGTACATTTACTATAATTCTTTATTTCCCTATTTCAGATTTAATGCATACATTCGACAATCATCTGGTGACATGACTATTTTCCTCCTCGTACTATACAGCGGAGCAGGGCATCTGTCCATACATGCCTACCCAGTCAATGCAATTAAGAGGCAACCTAATTAAAATGAGATCCACTTGATACATGAAGGGAATATTTAATATTTTAGATTATTCTGCTTAATATATAGAGCAACTACAAACACAATTTCAGAGGCATATACACTTAGTTTATTTAACATGCAGCATCTAATTTAAAACAGGTATAATTCAATGTTAATAAGACGAACACATTCTTATGCATACAGAACAGCATGTACAGTACATACAAATGTATATTGATTTAATTTTTGATTTATATAGTCCTTTCTATCTATTTTCAGTTTGATTCGGGGATTCATTTGAACCTTGAACACAGCTGTAGACGCGGCTTAAAAGCCTACAATAATGAACCATATCGTGTATTGGTAATATTATATAAAACAAAACCCTTTTTAGGCAAGAAAGGCTTCCCAGACACTTGAACGTTTTGATTGGTCATGATCAAGGATCAAAGGCAACTATTTAAAAGAGGAAACCTTCTAAATTATGTTTCAATCTTAAGGAAGTGAGTATCAAAAAATATATCTGTGAATGACTGAGCAGAATGAAATATTAAGAAACTAGTGTACACGGAATTTTCCTTTTACGTGTGTACTACATCCTTTGTAACAACGATGATGACGTCAAAACTTGTTCCGCCTAGTCGGCAGTGCTTATTTGTTCGTCGTCCAGGTCGTCAAGGTAATTGTACAGGAAGTCGTCTGCAAAGTGCAGAATCTGCTGCATGGCCAACAGATTCAGTATGTTGATGTTGTCGTTGAGTTCTCGCTCACTCTCGTAGTTCTTGACGGGGATCACGTGTGATCTAGGAAGACCAATCATCGCCGCCACTTTGTCCACGTGCTCTTGGACTGTGGGGATGTAGTACGTCAGTCCTACGTCATCTTGCAGAGAGGCGCATATCTTATCAATCTTGGTCAGTAAAACAACTTGAGGAAGACCTGTTAAAATCAAAATGAAATACCAGTATTCAAATTTAGTTCTTATGAATTACCATCTTAATTTTTGTAACATATTCTGGAGGAGGAGAGAAATCCACCATGGATTTTTATTCTGTGTAAAGACCACAAAAATGATTATAATCCCTGTGGATTGGTTTACCTCTTTGGTTCATTGCTATCTGGAGCTTTCTGAATTTCTCCAGCATTTTCTCTGACATGACGTCAACGGAGGAAGCATCCAGAACAAAGGCTACACAGTGAATCCGGTCGTTCAGCTTGGGAGTCTTGATGTATCCTTTGATATCTGAACTCAGTGGAAGCGAGGGATTGAACTGAATTAAAAAAAACAACAATAAAAACACGAATCGTTAATCTGCTGTTTGTCTGATAAAATCAGAGATAATATATCATAACCCAAATTAGTTGAATATTAATATTATACAACGCCGTCACTTTTAAGTATGACGTCACCATTGTCATTGAACGTTAAACAACGACATGAATGATTAATTGGGTAATCTCCATTTAATTATCGCAAAAAAAAATATTTATGTTATATTTAAAATAAGAGGACACCTCTTAGGACGACCTTTAAGAATGTCTTGATTTTAAGCAAGGCTTACGAAGCTATGCAACTATTTATGAAGTTTACTACAAGTTTACTCTTATTACTTTGTTAGGCTTCTTACCGTCTACTGAAATTAATCGTTACGCTTCGCCGAGCCTTCTGTAGACTTTTTAACAAACCAATCATTTTCCGTATGCATTCAATAAAAACCTTTCTTATTTGTATACACACATGAAAGAATGCAGTAAAAAAAAGTACAATCTGCAAATTTGCCTTCTACATTTTTTTTTCACATGCCGTGACGTCTACAGTTTAGACAGCAATATTGTGACGCGTTTTAACCAATGAAAGAGTTTAAAACTAAGTTAGAGGTAAAAATATTTAAAGTATGAGGTTTTGAAACTGTAAACTTTAAACGTATATTAACTAAATATTTATGTTACCCTTACTACATATAGCATGCGATATTTATTATACATGTATATTAAGTCTTGAAAACAGATCTTAGAAAAGTTTCATAAGTATTCCTGCAGGATTTCAGCCTGCAGTTTTAAAACGAAATAAAATTTCGCCCCCTACTGCCAAAATAGGACGCCTTGCTAAATGCCATCATCAATTGAAAGAGTCGTATTATACATGTTGATAATCATTTCTACTGGGTATATATTTCATCTTTATTTTGACATTGTCTTCAGTTACGGTAATATATATTAATTATATATTTATTTTGTTGAAACCTAATGGTAGTGTAGGTATATATTTATCGAGTTTTTTCGTGACTTAATTAATTCCTATATGTAACAACTTACCACATATTTGTCAGGGGTGTGGCCCTCTAAAATATAACACACATCCTGGGCTTCAATTCCCTGGCCCTCCTCCAGACCACGTGTATCACACAACCGGAAGTTGAGAGGTTTGCCAGACGGACCATTCCTAACCTGGTACGACCGATACTGTCGAAAAAAGCAAAATACCAGATTTAGTATAAAACGAATAGGAAATCTTGTAGAACTGAGAAAAATTTGTTTGCATTCATTTGTTTAGATTTAGATTGAACATAATCATTTTCCTGTGTACAGTGTGTAATACATTTATATATAGAATGTATTAAATTATACCATATTTCGTTTTTATTTGCAATCCTTCATCACTGGGATATATGTACTGTGAGGTGTCTGTATTTACCTGTGTGGTCAGACTGTGTTCAGCTGTACCGCTGCACGCCTGACTTGTGACGTAGCCCCTGAAGATGGAGTTGACCGTGTTAAAGAAGCTGGACTTTCCCGCCCCGATCTGACCAATCAGCAGGATTTTTGTCTGCTGTATCTTGAGTTGTTCCAGAGGTTTGTAGTTTTCTATTTCCTCTTTCAGCTCTTGCATCAGCTGAAATATACCAAATAAGTTTAGCGTGCTGGAATGAAATACATATTCTCCTTAAAGGAAAGACAAAATGCTAATCATATTCTAATAGCCAAACAAAGTTTTGCTAAAGTATATTTTTAAATATAATCCTGTCTTTACTGAGCATTTTCTCCTCTATTTCTTATGAAATTCGATTGTGTTCATACAGCTACTATCAAACAGAATCACAATCATAAGGGTTTCAATCAATTTTTCCGCGTTTGACTATACATATTGCTTGACCTTTTTAAAACTGATTAAATGCATTATTTAGCAGTGTTTAGTTTATAAAGTGAGTTTATTCAAATAACTAAAATTTATAATGATCTTATTCTTGATTTATGTCTTGTGTTTTACATATGAGGTTGACTATTTGTAAATTATTTCGTAATCGATCGAAACTCTAGCTGTATTGAGTGCAAAATCCGAAGCCAGACTTCTTAGTAACCCTTTATATGGAAGAATAAGCTAATCCTTCTTTGCAACACACTGATCAACAATGTCGATGATTTAAGTATTTCAATCACTTTGTATTGATATACTTGAAGATTCAGAAATGGTAATATGAACAGAAAATGCTTTGTTTGTTCTTGGGGCTATAGAAGTAGTGATCATTGCAGAAAAACAATTACATTACCCGCGTTAGGTTATATATTTTTTCAACAATGCTCGCTACCTTCATAGCCGCATGAAACACAAAAGAAAGAATTCTTAATTAGGCTTGCATTGGTAATAATAATATGGTTACCATACCCTTGTTGACCATTCTGGGGTTTTTCTCCATGGAATTTCTAGAGGATCGTTCATGTCGTAATCTGAGGGTTAAAAAAATGATTATTTTAAATCAAAATTCTTAAATGTATAAATTGTATAGAAAAAATCAGAAAAATATAATAGTTCGTATATATGAGAAAGCTCACCATCCACTTGGTAAACCTCCATTTCTTTCACTTGCAAGTTCGCATTGGCAAACGCATTGTAATCTGTTCCTTTCATGTTGTAGGTATTATTGAGGTTACATCCACCATTAAAGGTAAACACCCCGTTACTAGCCGTCACATTTCCATTAAATGTGTAAAGATCATTACCACCTCCGAATGTTGGGCCATACCCCGAATGACAGAAAACTGCATTGACGATTTTTTCGGGTTTTATCGGGAACTGGTTATAAGACGATTTTCCGTTGAACTTCAGTTGAAACAGAAAAGCCTTGGGGTCCTGTATATAGACTCCCCCGGTGTTGGTCCAGCTCTGGGAGGTGAACCCCCCGTACACCGTGTCGCTGGGGTTACAGAGCACCGTGACGGTCAT
>WFKH01011801.1:59753438-59767029 GCA_016163765.1 Magallana hongkongensis | reverse complement strand
CAGTATTATGAAAACGACTCTCTGCTCCTTGTAGAGGAGCAGAGTGGATCGTAAACCCTTGGCTAGCGAAGATGTGAAAACGATAACTATATAAAATTGTGAACATTCTACATTTATTGTAAACCAGTAATTATATGCAACTGTTCAATTTTTGAAGGTAATGACTTTTTAAGAATGAAAACCGTACTCTGGTACTGGTTTCGTGAAAGAATTAAGCGATGGAATATTGAATTGAATCAAAGGATGCAATAATACTTAACGATTAACATTTAGAAAAAAGTATTGTTTTAAAACTGGTGAAATGAAATCATATAGTAAAGGCTCAGGGAAAATATGATTTGCATATATTATATAATTCATAGGAACATTTCAAAGTATCAATCATGGTATTTCAATTAATTTTGTATAAATCGAAATTTGCCTGTATTTGAGTCAGAGGACTACATTTTTATTTATGCTAGGCCCTAATTTAATTGTTTATCCATCGAGACACAGGCGCGCTGCCTGAAATTAAATGAATACAATACTATTTATAAATGTACTCTTAATATGTTTTGTATTTAAAAAATGTCAAAAATAACGTGTGCCCCCCCCCCCCCTCCCCCCCCCCCCTTTTTTTTTAGACAACATATACAGTGAGGTTGCCTTTAACGAATCGTCCCCATTAACGAATCACTTTCAGATAAACAATTCTGTATTTTTCCGATCAAGGTCCAATACTTAACTTAACCTATCCTGTCATGTAGAGTTATTCTTGTTTTAATTATTTATTATGAAATTATTTAAATTAAACTTGTTTTATGTCGTTATTTTTAAACAAACATGAACAAGCTTTTTGAAGACGCAGACTAAAAGCGTGCGTGCAGCTGACTACTTTCACTTTTCGACTGAGCTCTGATGTGAACGGTACAGTGTCTGTAAGCATATTTGGTACAGATGTTTAATAAAATTATCTGTCTACAAGCACTGAAAGCGTCAAACAATTTCTTAATCAGAGAATAATTATATTAGCTATAAAGTTGTGGGTTGTCAGGGTTCCAATAACGAATCACTGAGATGTGGGGATCATGGAGGGATCATGTCAAAATTTATTCATTCGCCTGCGATTATTTGCACACCTGTTACACAATAAAAAAAACCCACACACAACAGATATAAATGTTAAAAATACACTTCATTCCCATTTTCTAGAACATTTTTCCATTCGATTATAATTTAAACCATATTTTGGTTTCCCCAATTCCCTGTAATGCTGATATTTATTACTGATTTGAAAACATACAATGTAGACCTTACAGTGTTAACTTAAAATAATTCCTTTTTTTCTTTCTTTTAATTTTTTAAACGAACTGATAAGAAGAGGGTGCTGCCACTGTACAAATCATGATTAAATAATAAACAAAGTTAGCTACCCCTAGTACGTGGGTTGTCCCAAAATAGCATATCTGTTGACTGAAATTTCATTGCACTTCTATGCTTTGAAATCAATGCCCAAAGATTTAAATCTGTGCTTTATTTATTTCTTGAGAAAATGAATAATGTCACAACAAATTTTGTCAGGCGGCGCAATGCGCGATTGACGTCTTTAAGTCGTTGATAAAACCTTCACATCGTATTCGATAACATTTAGTACGTTTATAATTATTTTCCAAAAATATTATTTTCCTTGAACACGTACCCAGCTTGCAGATTCACTATACATTTTTTAATTTTGTTTTAAAAACATTTCATAAGTACAAACAATCGCCGATTCCATACATGTACATGTCATGGAAAATATTATTTTCCTTGAACATACCCAGCTTGCACATTCACTATACATTTCTAGATTTTTTTTTTTTAAATTTTAAAATATTTTATAAGTACAATCGTTCGCCGATTCAAAACGTCTGTCTTCCCGCAATGTGTCGTTCAACATTTTTCTTCCATTTCTATCGGCGGGGGTTTCTTTTTTCGCTGGATGTCAATACTGGTTTTTGTTTTTTGTTTTTTTGTTGTTTTTTTTTTTGTTCCTTAACTATATATTTATTAAATGCATTTCTAAGCGATTTTGTGTATTTTATTTACTTTAAAATCGCCTTAGGATCTGTTTCTAGATCTTTACATTTTTTTTTAATTAGTTACCGTTGCGCCGCCTCAAACGCTGAAGTCGCCATTTACTTCAAATTCAAACTTCAACTTTTCTCACGTACATTGTGCTAAAAAAAATCTTTATAAAATGCGTCATTGCTAATTTTTTAATTGGGTACATAAAGAAAACAATGCATAAATTTAAATTCTTTCTTTTTCTTTTTTAAATTTTTATTCGAAGAGTTATTTTCCTCGCGATATTCTTTACTATATGCTATAATTTTAATTTTTTGATATTGTCATTGCGCCGCATGTCAAATCTATGATGTAGAACATGTATGTTTTAAAAACTTAATCTCATACAATATCGACACATAATTTCAATGCAAATAACTTAAACCCGTTGTGACACAAACTTCATCTTTCTGTGTTTTCTATTAACTGAATAACGTCACTTGTCAATGCAATTTTGGGAAAACCCTCGTCTGTCGTTTTTTTTTGTGTTTTTTTTTTTTTTTTTTATATCCATTTACATGTATCTTTCTTTGTAATTGCGTGAAAAGATATTTATGTATCTCATAAAATTAACAATATTGATGACTTGTAATGACTAAACTAATTGATTTTCAATACAGTTTACAACTCATATAGTCATGATATATGTTTTTACCATTGAATTCATTGTTTTTTTTTTTTTTTCATCAGTTGTCGGGTTCAATAAAATGAACACTTCACTCAAAATAAGAAATATTAGCCTTTCTATTTTTCTTGTTTATGCTTTAAAGCATATTAAAACAAAAAAAAATATTTCGACACTGTCCCTAACAAAAAATAATCAGCTGTATGTCACGTGATTCGGTAATGGAGAACATGATCCGCTAAAGGAGAAAACATCGTTCATCAAAGTACAGCGATAATTTTTATTTAATCAGTGGTTGTCGAGAAAGAAATATATGATGTTATAAGTCAAGCATGGTACAATAAAACAATGTTGTATTATGAATTTAACTCGGGCTTGGTTACGCACTATCAACGCGAATTTACTTAGTGATTCGTTAAAGGCAACCTCACTGTACTAAAGAAAAGTATATGATTTTGAATTTATGACATCGGTCTATCGAGAAGTCAAAGAATGTAATTATTGTTTACTAGTTACAACATGGCGAATGTTGACTGGTTACCCCGACGGTTCAATACCTCTATTTTCCATAGCGTAACAATTGGGAACCAGTCCAGAATAAAACGTCCACAGGTAAACAACATAGAAAACTTTTCAGATGTTTTTATTTCAAAAATGTTTTATTATATAAAAAGTTTTGTTTAAAGCTACTTGTAGACTGAAGAATATTTAACTACGCCCTGTTAAACAATTTACGGTACGAAAATTTCCTATAATATTGGGAGAAACATTCCATACCGAATTGCCTCAGTAATTAAATGTATTTTGTCTGAATGGGTAGTTTTAAAGCATAACTTTAATTTACGTGTCAAAAGTATAAACTATTTTTTGTTCCTTCATATACCTATGTATGCGTACTAAGCCCAACATTTGGAAGAAATAAATTGACTTACTGATACTTACTCATGAAACTAATTTGTGCTTCTATAGCAGTAAGTGGGAACAAAAATGGATGATGACCCTTCACCTGAGGAAATCAGGAGAAGACGACTGGCCTACTTTGAGTTGACCAATGGCAGTGTAGCCCAGAGTACATCCATAGAGAGAGAAAAGATGCAAGTAGAAGCTGCTACAGACAAGAACTGGTCCAACAATGCCAGAGGAGTTTACACAAAAAAACAGCAGGTCGGACTGAATGAGGATGAAGAAAAAGCACCCTCAAAAAGTTCCTCATCAGATCCAAGTTTTCAAAGTAACCTAAAGGATAAGCCAAGTCCCTCATCAGATCCAAGTTTTCCGAATGATGTAAAGGATGTAAAGGATAGGCCGGACCCAAGGCATGGTAAAGAGAGATGGTTGATAGAGACAGGACCAACGAAACTAGAAGGCAGTTTCTCAGGAGAGGACTCTGGGAGAGAGAAGATGGACAGCTTTACGTTGTTGAGGGAGGAGCTAAGGACCAAGGCTCAGTGTGGGGATGAGGAGGGCTATAACAGTGCTGTGGAGAGATTGATCAGTCTGGCCAAACAGGAGATAGCAGACAGTGAGAACCAGAAGAATGCGGGTCAGGGGTCATCTAAAGCTCGGTACGTGGAACACTCTCCCAGGTATCTCCACCATGGAGA
The DNA here is from genome assembly GCA_016163765.1 of Magallana hongkongensis. Lineage (NCBI taxonomy): Eukaryota > Metazoa > Mollusca > Bivalvia > Ostreida > Ostreidae > Magallana > Magallana hongkongensis. The sequence continues at coordinate 59,762,715 of WFKH01011801.1, read as the reverse complement.
CTCCGCCCTCCACAGGAAGTCCACGCCACCCACTGCTCAGGTCTCACCCAAAATCGACTATGTCTCATCCAAAAAGGATTTCGTGTCACCCATTGCTGTGGAGTATGAAGACTTCTTCAGTAAGTCAGTAAAGCACGAGAAATATGGGAGTAGTCCTGAAGTGAGAGAGTCTACGGAGGAACCAGACGCACGTCATTTGTTCCAAAAATCTCTTGGGAATGTGGATGAACTTGGTCTGTCTACCCACAGACCAGAGAGTACTGGTAAATCTTCCAAATCCATTGACAGCTTTATCCATGGTGATATAAGACAGGTTCTAGGAGAAGAAAAGTACAAAGAATTCATAGAGAAGTCCGCAAAAGACATCGATCACCTAAACAGCGATCAGAGTTCTTCCCGGGAGGAGAAACAGCAAAAACCGACAAAGCCAAAACTCCCAGAGAAACCTAAAGGTCTGAACTCAGAGCCTGGGTCAAAGCCAAAACTCCCAGAGAAACCTACAGGTCTGAACTCAGAGCTTGGGTTAAAACTCAACATTAGTAAGGATGCCAGTGCAGAAAGGAAAATGGACAAAGAGAAACCCAAACTGAACAGACCAAAGTTTGTACCATCAAATATTTACAGCCAGGATTATGAAGAAGAAGCAGAAAACCTTAGTCTGCCGCCATCTTATCGCCATGGATATGAATCCCTCCACAGGAATGTTGTCTTCTCGTCTGATGAGATTTATCACCAGGCTTATCTGGGTCAGAGTCCCCCGGTCAGTAGGAGTTACATGGGTAACCCTGCCCAGTTCTCAAGGGAGTTCAGTCAAGGACAGCCAAATTCAGGTATATCATACAAATGATTCATTTACTGTATAACTGGATTTATCTGTGGAGTGCTATTTTTTAAAAAAAAATTTGCGGTTTCTTCTCAACTGCAACAATGTACATGTTCAGTTGCAAAGAATTGTTTAATTTGACCAGGTTTTATTGTCATCTATTAAAAATGTAAAGAATGAATGTTACTATTCTGGAAACAAAATGCAAATATTTGCATAAAAAACAAGTAAACAGTATATATATAATGTGTTATTTCGAGAGGTTTCTTGCCTTTATAATATCTTTTTTTTTGTCTTTTATTGATCAGCTCCAAGAGTAAGTACAATGATGACAGGAAGCGCCCCCTACCCAGTGCCACCATTCCCTCCCCACGTACACCAGCACCCAGTCCGGATGCCCTACCCCCCACCAGATGATCTGATGTACACAGCCAGGAGCCAGCAGTCAGAGGCCTACAGACAAATGTATTCAGGAGTAACACCTAGACCATACCCTGAGAGCAAGCCTATAGACATCCGACCTGATGTAATGGACCCCAGTATGTACAAGTCCTGGCCCTCAGAACCCCCTCCACAGCACTACTATGAGAGTTTTGTTGCAAATGGCATGCCCAGGTCCCCAGATATGAGATACATGTCCCCACATATGTCTCATCCATTAGAAGGGCACCATTTCTCTCCCGCTGTGTCGCGAATGTCTGACAGCTATTACACGACGGCTTCCTTGTCACAGTCTCCAGACGGACGGTTCATGCCTTTCCAGGTCCCCAGACCGCCCGACGTTCCTAATGTCCACAGCTCCGTGGATGCGGGCAAACACTTCCAACGGAGACAAGACTTAGGTTATCACGGACGAGAAGGAGCCATGATATCACCACCTCAAGCACCTGCTAACATGCGATCTGAGGGAGAGGGAGGGGCCTATCCACCATATCCACCACAGAGGCATGCTGGGATACCCTACCCTCCGCCTCCGGTAAATGTGGACTTGGGGTCATACTTTAGCTTCCTTGCAGCCCAAGGTTTTCCTGTACCGTACCCTGTGCCCTACCCCGTACAGTCGGGACAGACCCCCCCACAGGGGGACACACAGAACAAGGACCCCAAACAGGAAGGAGAAAATGATGGTATATTAACAGATCACAGTCATGTTTTAAACTAACATCAATTTAATTCTATTGGAAAATGTTTTGCCTTTCAATAGATGGCATATATAGTATATCACCGGTAATATTTGTTAAATTTAGTTGTTAAACTTGTAATGTATCTCTTATGTATATTCAGTGTTTATCCCTTTATACATTTAACTATTTAGATAAAGAGATGCTGGAAATGATGGTACCTCACCCGCCTCTCCAAAAGAAGGATTCCTCGGAAAAAATCATTCACAGGAAATCTTCCCCACGAAAAACCATCCCACCAGAGGAGGCACAGAAAAGTGAGAGGGGGTCAGAGAAGAAGAGGGGTCCCCAGAAAACTGAGGGTCAAAAACTGGAGGGGAAATGTGTAAGCCAAAAACAGCAGAGCAAGAACGCTTCCCAGCGACACGTGGATGAAATCCGACAGTTCCACGAACAGAGGTTAGTCTTTATTCCACACTAGTTATCCAAACTGCTTGTACAATCATACCGGTACTAAAATTCTTTTGGCAATAGGAAATGCAAGTTATTTCAGATAAAGTCAACCTTTAATGAAACAAATGATTGAAGATTTTTTTCATCTCTGATCTGGTGGATTTATTTTGATTGTTTTGATTGAATAAATGTAAATTCAGTAATGTGACAATATCCTTGAATGAGCTTTGCAAACTTGATTTTTCAGAAGACAACAAGAGGCAGATGAGGACGCTTTGTTGGAGAAACAGAGAAAGTTTGCTAAGTCGTCCATTGACAGGTACTTCAGTTCCCTGGAGAAACTGTACTACCGAGACAGGCAGGAACGAGACCCAGAGGTGGAGGAGATGGAGGAAATTCCTGAGAATTCTTCACAGGAACAGGATGTAGAGGTCAACACAGAGGTCAACACCCAGGTCAGCAAGGTCACGAGTGTGAAAGCCGAGGGAATCACTGAAAGAATGAACAAACTCGGACTAGATCTGTCCTTCCTCAGAGAGGCAGGGAAAAGTCAAGAGGGGATTCCAAAGGAGGAAGGGAAATCAGTGTTGGTGTGTGAGGAGTGTGGAGAAGTGAACAAGGTGTACATGAGCTGGTGTGGAGATTGTGGTGAGTCACTGGCTGGCATAGAAGTCACTATTATAAAGAAACCAAAGCCACCCAGAGTGTCAAAGAACGACAGGTCGCCTAGTAAAGTTCCACAAAATAAAGCTCCACTTAATAAAGCTCCACCAAATAAATCCCCACCGGTCGCCAGCGATAGTTCTAGCACTCAGTCCAGTCAGAAGGATCAAGTCCGGGTGGTGAAGAAGGAGAGCAGGGACAGTGGTCATCCCTCCAGTGAGGAGATAGAGAACGCACAGGCAGGGAGGGAGATCGAGGAGATCTTTGAGCACGTGACTGACCCAGTCATCAAGGGGTTCATCAGCTCCTACTACAGGAAGAAACAGGCCGAGCTGATGCTGAATGAGGAAGATGCAGATGACGAGGAGGAGAACTTCTTCATGAAGTCTAAGAATGGATTTGTTGAGAAGGAAACACTGCACAATGAAGAAGAAGACAATAACCAGGCTTCACAGAATCATTCTAGAATAGACATTCACCAGTATGAGAATGAGATCTCTAAATTCATTGATAATGAAGAAGTCTGGCTGCATGAAAGTAAGAAACCCAAGGAAAAGCCTTTAAAACACAAGAGATCTGCCCCTATAGATGTTGAAGTATTCAGCGTAAAAGAAAGCAAGCAACAGAGAGATACAAGTAGAAGTCAAGAGAAAATTGTTCCCAGTCTGAATCTCTGTAACAGCAGTGATGAGGAGAAACCCAAAGTTTCTTTAGACATTTCCACAGACAGCGAAGACTGGCAGGACTTCTTTGTACCCAAACCTGTGGAGGTTGAAATAGAGGTCACTCTGGAACCAGAAAAACCAGAGGAACCGGAGGATGTCCGTCCATTCCTGGAGCAGGTGATGGGAGACATGAGATCATCCCTACCCACAAAATCCAAGTCCAAGAATGCCAGGCCAAAAACAGGAGGAAAGTCTGTGAAAAGTGTGGTAAGGGAATCCATTGAGGCCCCAGGATACGAGAGAAAGTGGCAGAGGTCCAGTATTGCTTGGTCGTCCTACCACCCTCGAGAGCTCAGCAAGAAGACAAGCCTCACTCCCCAGAGACCGGGTAGTGCCGGGCCTTCCAGGAGAGGGGGGAGGGGGAGGAACTCTGGTAGTGTGGAGAACCTGGTCAGTAGGCCGAGGAGTGGAGATGTCCAGAAGAGGCCCACAGTAAAATCCAGACCCCAGAGTGCTGACCCTAAAGTCAGGTCAGCTAAGTTGTTTATGACAAATCTGTAAAGAGACAAACTTAACATCAGAGTTACACTGAATCATTGCTCTATCTGAATGTATTTAAAAATAATAATTAATACAATGGTTTCATTAAAAGAAAAAATTCATCATTACTATTGTTAAGCTCAATAGCTAAGATTACATGTAATGCAAGCTTTTGTTCAATCCTAGAAAGTATTTATTTTCTATAGCAAATGGAAAAAAATATGTTCAATGGTCTTGATTAGTGGAAATGCATTATTAGTCTACACAAGTATGATTGATTTTCAGTTTTAACTGATATTGACCACTATCTACAGGAGTGGCAGTGGTAGACCCGTCCCCCAGGAGATCCCGGTCATGGAGGTACCCGTTGAGGTGGGCTCTGAGGGAGAGGAGCAGAGGCCCCTGTCCGGGGGACGGACCGAAGAGGAGGACAGAACACAGAGCGGGTCCTCGGAGGAGGGGCGGGGTATTTCAGGGATCAAGGTCCTTGATGTGACCTACCCCCCACCCCCCAAAGCCAGCCAGGACAGCCTGTCCTCAGACCTCCCAGGGCTGGTCAACCACCGGCTCCATGACACAAAGGACACAGCTCCTCCAGCAGGTGTGTACTCGGACACGTCCAATTAACTCATACATGTAGACAGTAATCACAGACCTAGAAAACTCAGACATGTACATGTATAATCACAGACATAAAAAACTCTGACTAGAAAAGATCAAAGATCACTCTTAGAAAGCTTCAGCCATGTCTAATATTCAGAAATATCCAATCACAAACCAAAACCAAGAGACTAAGAAAACTCGGACATGTCCAATCAAAGACTAAGATAAAAACATAGCTAGCCTTATATATGCTACAAAGAACTGTACCTGATAATAAAAAATAGGTATTATTTTTATATTTTGTATGTATATTTTTGTTTACCTAAATGCTAAAACACTCTTTACAGCTGATCCAGCAAGTGTGTTACATGCCTACAACAAATACCATGAGATGGTAAGTGTATACAGTTATTCTATAACATATACTGATATTTTCAACTTATCAACATTATTGTATTTGCCCCCCAAATTTTAATAAGTTATTATTCAACAAGTACTTAGAAATGATTAGATATCTGTTACATGTATATGAATGATGAAAAATTTTGGCATGCTCAATATGAATATGTATATTGAAGCAAAATGTTGATTTTTAGACCCCTATTTATTATTATCTTCATATTTTAGTACATGTATTACTTTTTTAGACCGATCATTTTCTTGATGGTAATTTTTCATTTTTTCCTTTTCAGACCCCTCGTATTCGTGACGGTAATTTCTCGGTGTGGCTGTGTCTTCCTGACGAGTTACTGCTGAACATTTTATCGTACCTCCCTCACTCTGACCTGGTCAACTGTGCGCGGACGTGTCACCACTTCTACAGAGTCTGTATGGACAACACTCTCTGTAAGCAATCATTGTCTTTGCCTATATACTGTTCATGGTTTCCAAACATTATTAAATCTAGAGTTATTTATATATTTAATAATTGAATTATACATGTAAATTAAAGAATAATGTCCATCTATGAAAATTCACATCCCTGTAAACTGTAAATTTTGGATATAATTCATGTTAATCAGTCTCCACAGAGATGATAAATGAATTCACTGCATTATCCTTTTTCCTTGTCCGCCATTGATTTGATATCACAGAGCGATACATCAAAATAAAGAAACTTTTGGTTTGATATTTCAGGGCGATACATCACAATAAAAAAGAACCACAGCCTGACGGACGAGTCTCTGGAGCGAGTGGGTAAGCACCACCCGGTCAGTCTGGCCCTGATCCAGTGTCATGGTGACTACATCACTGCCAAGGGACTCCGCAATCTATTCAGGGCCTGCTCGAACTCCCTCAAGGTACGGAGAAGGGCTGATTGTGACTTGTAATGAGGCTGGGTGGCCAAAATATTACAGTAACCATCAGAACCACCTAGAAATTTGGAATATGATTTTTCTCGCCAGAAGCTGTAACTAGCCATGAGCTATCATTTTGTACATAAAAAATCTCACAAAATCTAGCTTTAAGATTTTATCTTATTTGAATACTGTATGTCTTTATACAGAGCTTTTCTTTCAGGAAGTTTAAATAGTCTAAACATTGCCATGCCCAGCCCTTGAGAGTGTTTATCTTTGGTCCATTGAATTAAATAATGAATAAGACATTGTATTAATGAAGATTTTTAAATTGTGTGGTACATGTATTCTTTTTCCACTGTTCTCCTGTCTTAGGATAATTTTATATTATGTAATAAATTAACATGTAAATGTTGATTTGTAGGAGTTGAACTTTTTTGGGTGTAGTCGAGGGGCCCTCACAGGGGACTGTATTCTCCTCCATGCGGCCTCACATTGTAAGGAGCTGACCCACATAGATGCCAGCTGGTGCAATGTCTCGGACAGCGGCATCGGAGCCATTGCCAACTCAGCTAACAGGTAAATCCATCAAAAAGGAATTAAACTCAAATTTCAATATAAACAATGGAGGAATAAAAGTATCTACAGTAAATTCCTAATTAAACCACGGAATTAATATTCGCATTAAATCACAACAAAGCACCCATCACAGATTTTAAAATCACGCCTTTATTTTTCTGACAGGTGTGAGCTATAAGAAGTTATGACAAAAATTCCATGCTTGCGATTTTATATTTTTGCGACTTGACACAAGACGTTGACTTCACAGAATTAAGAACTTGCGTAAAATAAGGAATCTATTTTAATAGTATCTAAAATAAAAAAATACTTTCATGATCTATATAGTTTAGAATAAACCAGGACTTCATCATCGTCAAAAACCCATGGTTTTACCAGTAAGATAAGCAAGACTGACCGTGGGTTTTTCGACATTGGGATTTCTTAATTGTAAGAGAACAGAGCTTATTCGCTGAGTGGCTCAGTGGGGGTTTTTTCTGTGATACATGAGATCAGTTTGCTTGTTGTAGGTTGGAGAGTCTGTGTATCAACGGTTGTCAGATGATCACGAACGAGGGCCTGATCACTGTCATCAAGAAGCACGGCAAATGGTGAGAACCGCAAACATTGTGTCCACTGTTTTATTATTGTCTAATAACTGTCACTTTGCTTTCATATTGTTCTTTGTCGATTGGAATTTTTTTTCTTTTTTGTAGGCTTCGTGTCCTGGAAATGTTTGGGTGTTTCAACATTAAAGCAAAAGCAGTCAGCTATTTATCAGCGAACTGTATAAACCTGAAGACATTGAATCTCGGCCAGTGTTACAAGGTGAGAGCTAACTGAAAGAAATACTGGCTAGCATTGACTTCTTATACACACTATTTGAGATCTTGTAATCAGGACACAGAACCTTGAGTTCCTGTGTATTTTAGCCTCCCCCCCCCCTTTTTTTATACAGGATCTACATGTATTATTGTACATTGTCCAGATAGTTTGTATTATGACTCCATTAAGCTGATTTTATCATACCTATTGTTCCTCAGGTGAGCGATGTGGCCCATGGGCCTCTTGTTTTTCTTTTACAATTTAATGGTCCATGTGTGTTTCTTTGATTGGATATCTTGGCTGGATATGACCAGTAGAACTGGCCTGCCATTGGCTGGATATGACCAGTAGAACTGGCCTGCCATTGGCTGGATATGACCAGTAGAACTGGCCTGCCATTTTAGAGAACAGATAAACAGAAGATGTTTTTAGCTCACCTGAGCTGAAAGCTCAAGTGAGCTATTCTGATCACCTTTTGTCCGTCGTCCGTCTGTCCGTCCGTCTGTCTGTCCGTCTGTAAACTTTTAACATTTTGAACTTCTTCTCTAAAACCGCTCGGCCAATTTCAACCAAATTTGGCACAAAGCATTCTTATGGGAAGGTTAATATAAATTGCAAAAATGAAAGACCGATCTTTATTCAAAGCGGAGAAAACCTCGAAACTGTAGAAAAAGGGGGGTGCATTTTTAAAAATCTTCTTCTCAAGAACTACCGAGTCAAATTCAATGTAATATAGCATAAATAATCCTTATGGAAAGGAAAATATAAATTGCAAAAATTATGGGCTAATTCTGTTTCAAATCTGAGTTATTACGAAAATAATAATAAAGGAAAGGCGTGTTTCAATCAGTTTATAGCTTCGGGTTCGGTATTCCATGAGCATGATGAGTCATGGTAAAATGGGTAGGCAAACGCGGGCCGGGGCAAAACAAAAGATTGGCAGTTATTAATATGCCAATCTCATTAAAATTTTGAGGATATGTTACGGACCAGTATATTTGTATTCGCTGTAAATATTGCTGCAAAACAATGCGTATTTTGGAATTGACGATTGCCGATCTGCCCCAGCTTTTATTTTGCCCCGGCCCGGGTTTGCCCACCCATTTTACCAAGACTCGTGTTTAAGATAAACGGGTCGATCTGACAATGTTGTGCAACAGTTCGCGTACGAAGCTAAGGGGATCTTTGAAACATGCAAAATACATTGGTGCCGATTTTGTGAAGTAAATTGAGGTGAAATATTTTAATGCGTTGACAGTTTTCACATATGACGGTGGTGTTAGCTTGTTTTGATTTTCGTTTCGTTTTCATTATCTATGCTTTGTAACCTGGGAACTATCGCCTGTATTTTGTAAATTTTTACGTATCAAATCAAACAGAGACTTCGGTAAATCAACCAGTTAACTGTTTACCTGCGCAAATTAAGCAAAATCTGATGTATTAAAAGAGTACTAAAATACTATTCATTCTATCGGTAATTCGGTATGATCTTTTGCGTACTATTAGATTAATGCAATGTGTTTTGTTGAGATGCTTAGCATTTTCTCGAGTTTATTCATAAATTTAAATAGAGTTAATATCGCTGACGGAAATATGTAGGTATATACATGTATATGATTCATTTTGAAAAATAAATTGTGCACTTTATTTGTTATAGTGCATGTTTCTTATGTTTAATTGTTTACAATTTCTATTTACTAACCATATTTGAGTGTTAAGCTTCGAATT
>WFKH01011801.1:59728135-59750439 GCA_016163765.1 Magallana hongkongensis | reverse complement strand
CCACAGGTTGTACACATAGAAAGTAAGATGTTAGATATCAGTTCCACGGGTTGTACAAGATGTTAGATATCAGTTCTACATGATTTACACATAGAAGGTGTACACATAGAAGGTAAGAAGTTTGATATCAGTTCAATGGGATGTACACATAGAAGGTAAGATGTTAGATATCAGTCCCACCGGATGTACACATAGAAGGTCAGATGTTAGATATCAGTTCTACAGGATGTACACATAGAAGGTAAGCTGTAAGATATCAGTTCCACAGGATGTACACATGATGTACACAGCAATGCTTTTTTCTTTCTTAAAAGTAAAATGTAAATGAGGAGTAGAAAGTCAAAATCTTAGGATTAACATGCTTTTATGTTTGTTTTTTTTTCAGTGTGTTGATGATGGCCAACTTCTGCAGTCAGAGGCTGGACTCCGTCAAATTAAACTTCCTGTCTGATGTCACGGAGCATGCCGTCATTAAACTGGTCAAACACTGTAGACGGTGAGTAGATCAAATGTTCTAACTATTTCAGTGCTCTGTGATGTATGCTTAGACTCCTGACGTCTGTATCAAACAGTGTGTGCAACTTTCTCTTTTAATGTGACTAGAATTGAGTCACTTGCATTATGCTACCATATTCATCATCAATGTACCCTTAGATTACTGTAACTGAATATTTTACTTTTATTCAAAGCATCCTTGTCAATTTCAGCCTGAAATTACTCCATTTGTACGGCTGTACCAGTATACGGTCCCTGGCAAACATACGAGATGCCAACCCTCACGTCAAGGTGGAAATGTGAGGCCACCCTAGACACAGAGAGATGAAATGTGAAGGCCATTCTCATACATGGAGAGCCTGGCTAGTTACTCACAGGAATGAAATGTGGAAGGCCATAAAAACTAGACTCTTGACTGATCATTTTGTAAACAGAGATACAAAGCTTAGGTGTTAGAAATTCTAGTCGTCTTTTACGGAAAAAGAATAATGTGTAAGCAGAGCCAACACAAAAACTTTTCTATTTATTGACCTCTGTATGACTTTCTCAATTCCAGTGTTTTCCCTATCTGTGATAGAAGAGTAATAAAAAGAGTCCCTTTTATATATGTTTTGTTAACAAAGCAAATGTCTTTTAGACATCCCGACTGCCATGTTGTACATTGTACATGTATTATAATGTTTTGCTCAAACCTTGATGTATTTTAAATTCAAAGCTGTGATAACTTACCAGATTGATGAATCATTTACTAGTTTAATAAATGTTGAAAGAATTTCTGTTTTATTTTTAATCTAACATTCATATTAACTGGAAAATTTTCCCAAAGGCCAGTTTAAAGATTGAGGGAAATCGTGTGAACTTTCTGAAATGCTTGAACTTTGCCTCAAATATGAATACTAATTAAGACTTACTTTAAAAGTAGTTCTGTACACACAGTAATTTTCACATAGGCAAGTTCCATCAAATATTTGGAGAAAGAAATTGCAGATATTATTTGTACAAAAATGAACAAAACTACATACCGGTAATTATCATTTCTTGTGGAAACAGCATCATAAGTATGTGTAATGTTTTCAACTTGAATTTCCTTATACATTTTGACAATCTGTGTTTACTTAATGTATGGAATGTTTTTTGCCATGTTTGTGGAAGCCTATTCATAGTACACACATCCGGCAATTACACTGATCTCTGTCAAATACATTGCCATCTATTGATTATATCCGTGAACTCTTCAAATACTCTAGCATCTGTCTACTATCTAAACTATTGGTACAAGCAGATCAGAGGACAATTCAATCACAGCCATGTTGGAAAATAATTAGTGTCCCCCTTCAGATAGGAATTAAAGTCATTTGATAACCCTCTGGTTCCTTGCTCTTGACATCTTTTAAAAGCTTCCTGATATTAAAAGTACATGTACAAAAAAAACTCCATCATTTCCTCCTCTGATTTTTATTTCCTCTAAATCCTGCAAAGCATACAGTGTAAGTAATCAAAAATAAAATGCCTTGTTCAGAACACATCACAATGTGTATTGCTTGATGATGAGAATGAAAGAATGCTTCCTGAATACAGAATATCACAAAGTGTTTATAGCACTTAAATATCACAGGCCAGAAGTTCCTCCTACCAAGCTTCTACTGCCCCTCCCCCCTCTTCAGTGTGCCTCTGTTTCTCCTTTATACAAGTTTTTTCCTCTATTGTGCAAGGGTTCACTATTCTTGTCCCCCTGGAGTTGATCTAAAGTGTCCCCTTTGTATCCCCCTTCTTTAGTAGGTTGTTATAACACCATCCTTCATCTTCTTTGTGGAAGAACTGAAAATACAAGAGGCAACAGCTCAGTATACTCTCACTAAAACAGAAATACATTACAATTCATGTAAATATAATATTTCTTATCCTGAGTCCCCAGTTCTATCATCAATGGTAAAAGATAAGTCATGACCTCTTTTCCCCCAGCAAACATTGTAACTTATTGACCACCCAGACACAGAGTTTACCTTGCTAGGGAACGGCGTTCCTGATTCCTTACGATGTCTCTCTCCCTCTCTCTGTCTCTCCTCAAGCTAACAATGGATAATACATGTGATTGCACTTTTGAATGAATTACCTAATCCCTATACTAAGTATCTATAGAATTGTTAATTAAAAGAAATAAAAGGATGAACATATGCATCAGATAATACATTAATATAACTACCCAAAAGATATGATTTTAGTATGTATCGCATACATGTATGTAGATGTTTGCATGTACTTAACTTGTATCTTTAATAACATGAGAATAAATTGACGCCCAATTAACAATTTGGCAATTACTGATAAGACTTGTATAATGTATATGGATCACTGACCACTTTTTTGTGCTCCGAGGCTGTGTTGATATCACCCACTTTGAGGGCATTTGTGACGTGCTGCCACAGTCGCCGTGATTCAAAGTCGCCCTGAAGCTTGACCGGCCTGACCCGCTTCTTTCCGATCGGAATGTCCTTTACATCAATCACTTTCTTCGTTCCCTGTTGTCAAGAATAAACTCTTTATAAACTTGAATTAATCTGCTTAGATAAACAACTCTTTGTTTTTTATGTTTAGGAATATTACCTATCCTTATTTTTTCTTTTAATTATGGGAATCTGCTATTTTTTCTTTACTATAGACTTACATCTACTGAGGTTAACTTGTTGATTTCTTGACTTGGATCTGATTTAATAAAAATCTATTTATTGACTTACGGCATAGGTAAATGTTTTAATTTCTTGACTTATTTCTGTCTATGTAAAAATCTCTATTTTATTGCATTACATCTACCTTGGTAAAATCTATTTGTTGACTATATCTACATAGGTAAACTCTCTATTTACTGACTTACCCAGTACATTTGCTGCCTTGATAAACTCTCTGTTTGTTAAATTCAAGTATATCTATATAGATAAACTATTTATATGTTGACTTACATCTGCATAGGTAAACTCCAGCAGGCTGTTCCACTCGCCCTGGACGCGACAGATCACCTCCCCCGACCCCTCCCTCTTCACCTCTGCCGACACTCGGTGAAGTTTTCCCCCATAAAATGGCTGCAAAAAAAATTTGAAAATTATTGAAAATCTGCTGATGATTGACTTAGAATAAATAAAAAAGGCATATCTGTAGCTAACAGCCCTGTTAGTTGTCACTGACCATCATACAAACATTCACTTATATGTGACCCATCAAAACTAACTGACCAACAAACAAACGTTCACTGACACAGCATCAACAGTCACTGACCATCATACAAATGTTCAATGATACGAGACCCAATCATCTATCACTGACCAACATACATTCACTGATACAGCATCGACCTTCACTGACCTTGGTGTGGAAGGTGATGGCTGCAGAGTGACCCGTTTTGGCACATGTGATGGAGATCTTGTCCCCCATTTCTGCCCAGGGCACGGTCAGTATTGAGCGGGCATAGGCACTGGGCAGTCCAAACACATACTCTTCTCCGTGCTCCAACAACCGCAGGCACACTGAAACAACAGCAATAATGTTATTATCATAATGAATGAAATACTCCTACAGTTGCAGGCTTACAGAAACAACAGGACTGAGGAGTGGTAGTCATCAAGCATCATTCCTATATGTATTTAAATGGGTACATTTAGAAATGTGCTTAATCGCACCTAGCTATATATCTTGCTGATATACTAATTTCCACCCAATATTGCTAATATTAATACATTTACCGTATTTTATATAATAGAAGATTCAGCAGTCTATATAAGGCAAAAAATTTAAACACAATGCAAAATGGGGTAATTTATTTAATGAAAACAGACATAACAGGTTCAGAACAATGTATCAGTCTTAATATACTGCTTACCTTTCCCTATCAGGTTGACTCCTATGGACATGCCATAGAACCTGGACTTGGTGTATATAGAGGCATTCATACTAATTTGTTTCTCTGGGCACTCAAAGTAAAACGCTGAAACTGAAATAAGAACGAGAAATTACATTACAAACAGTACATGCTGTACGTTTACTTAAATAACCGGTAAATAAAATTTGTGTAAAATTCATTGAAATCACTCTGATGTATGGACAATGAGATACTATAAAAGTGGTTATTTACGTGTGGGGGAAATTTACACTAGTTACGCAGTAAGCTTACAACCACGTAAAATACCCCCAGGCATTTTGGTAGAAAAGTGTGTAAGTGTGGTAAATCACACATCCGCATATTTAATACTCACACATATTGTTTGACCATAGAAAACCTGTACTTAACCAACAGCGTAAATAACCACTTTTACAGTACCGTACATGTATATCTGACTATTATTGCAGTGATATTTTTCTGTTTTTTTCACAATCACTTTCACTTCACAAAGAATTCAGAATTTACAATGTATATCCAGTATTGTTTGCCATTAGAAACTTTTTAAATTGCCAAAAAATAACTGACACAAATAAAAAAGGACATATTTACCATATTTTCGCAAATTTTGTGACACACTAAAAAACCCCAAACATACAGTACTCTAGGGACTTACTAGGGGGGTGGTGAGACACCTGCTCTGCACAGTAGAACAGCTGGGTTTCCCCGTCTGTGCCCCCCGACTGCTGCTGGGGGCTGACATCGTTCTCCGAACTCTCAATGTTACTGTTGTTAGAAGAAACGTTCTTTGACTTTTTAGGAATTTTCCAGGAGCAGTGGAATGTCTCTCCAATGATTGGGTTGTACGGCTTTTTGGCAACAGATCCCTGCAATTTCATAATCAGGAGAATAAACTTCGAAAACACATATAATAATGTTTGTACAGTATGCTACACACAGAGAGCATATAAAATAAGCTTGTTCATCAAATTGAAATAACATGAAGTAGGTAAACAAATGGTAATGAAATCATAATTCTACAGAATAAATTGTTGATTTACAAAGATATCAGGTGCCTCTTCACTTGTCCATCTGCATGAGTTAAGAGATATCAGAAAGTATCTTCACAGAGATATCAGGGAGGTTCCTTACCTCAGAGATATCAGAAAGTCTCTTTATTTACAGAGTTATCAGAGTGGTTTCTTACCTTAGAGATATCAGAAAGTATCTTTACTTTACAGAGATATCAGGGAGGTTCCTTACTTTAGAGATATCAGTCTCTTTACAGTGATATCAGGGAGGCACCTTATCTTACAGAGATATCAGTCTCTTTACTTTACAGATATCAGGGAGGTTCCTTACTTAGAGATATCAGTCTCTTTACAGAGATATCAGGGAGGCGCCTTACCTTACAGAGATATCAAGGAGGCGCCTTACCAAACAGAGATATCAGGGAGGTTCTTTAGTTAAGATATATTAGGGAGACTGTAGATATCAAGGAATCTCTTTATCTTACAGAGATATAAGAGATTCTTGAGATACTAAAGAGTATCTTTAAACTTACAGAGATATCAGAGATTCTAGAGATATTAAGGAGTCTCTTTATCTTATAGAGATATCAGATTTTTTACCTGTCTGGCTGCATGGAATGAGGTCAGGTACCACTCGATCACGGCCAGCATCCTAGACTCTGGGTCAGGTAGATCAGGGATTCTACAAAATCACACAGTCACTGACTAACGGGCACCAACTGTTTATGCATTTTACAGAACCTTCATTATAAGGACTCCAAGACTTAGTTAAAACATTGCTGATTTACACAGACAGGATAGATTCCTGTACTTACTTAAGAAACATGTCAGGGTGAGCCATACAGTCTGCAAACATTTCCAAGAGGGACCGTCTCTCCAAAATAAAGGTAGGAAGCACCACCTGACAATAAATCCAGATATCAGTGAACTAGATATTTATAAACCAGATATAAACAAATCAGATATCAGCGAACCAAATTCCAGTGAACCAGGTATCAATGAACCAGATGTCAGCAACTTAATAACATTTCTATGTTTGAGCATCATTAAATACTTAACACGTAACTTATTAGCAATTTTGTTCAAAATTGTTAAACTCATCTGCTATCTTTGAGTTTAATATAATGAAACCTGCATACTAGTTTTTACTTTATTACTATAACAGTTGAAAATGCATGCGATGCTAAGGCAGATTTGCCCAATCAAAAAGCAACCATCTTTTCTTCCTCTCTTATGCAAGGGCTTCAACAAAGAGAAGCAGATTAAAGAATCATGTTGATATTCCTACTTTAGTGAGGTCCATGCCCAGTTTGAGCTGTGACAGAAGATGTAGGATGATTGTCTTGTGTTCCTCCACCCCTCCCAGATCATCATCCGTGTAACCTCTCTCATCCTCCTCCTCATCAGCGTGATTAATTGGTCCTACAATCCAAGAGGTCAAAACACAGTAAGTTATCATGTTTTTCTATTAAACCTCATTAAAAACTAAGGATATTCAAAATAAAACGTACTAAAAATTATCACAGAATGCTCATACAAAAAGACGTGATTGACATTTATATTGATATACACATATTAAAGCTTATGGTTTTGAGACATGCCCTGACCTTCTGGTTTCTCCTCCGGGAACACAATAGGTCCTGGGGCGGACGTGATGGAGGAGAAGCTGCCATTCCGGGAGGGGCGGTCCTCTACGCTGCAGCTGATTGAGATGTGCCTTTGACTGTCAATCAAATATATAATATAGGTGAAGGTCAAATCATGATGCACAATTATCTGCCATTACAAAATAGTCAATTGATCACTAAACTGCATTAAGATATCTTATTAGTTTAGGGGTTTTTTTGAGTTTCAGATCATTCAAACAATATATAATAACTTTTTTTTTTACCCCTACCATCAGTTTTGAAAACTACAGTAAAAACTCCAATACCAAAGAGCAAATTATTTTAAAAAGCAAAGTGCAAAAAATTCAATTAACCTGGTAGAGAATAGCTTTACTTGATTAAGATTTATGATCCAGTTAGATGTGAAATGGTTGACAAAATTTTGAGGCAGTGATAATCTGACAGCATTATTTATAAACATGCATAAAGTAATCAATGTATAAATGACTATGATGCTGTTAGACAAGGTTTAGTTGTTGATTGGTCATTTTTCTGTCACGTTTATGATTTGGACCAAAATGAACAAAAAAGTTGCCAAAATAATTTTTAATCTGAACAAGGCTTGGAAAAAAAGAAAGGAGCAATGTAAACATAAAACTTAAACAAAAACTGAAGAAACACAAGAACATAAAATGTAACACACAACTACAAGACAAGTACAGTAATTTTTGTTGTCATTTGATATAAATGACATTAACACACATGTGTACTAAATGCCTACTAAAGTCACTATTCTGAGTTGTTATTCAATTTGTTGCTAAGCTCTTAGTCACTGTCAGACAAAGTATACTTAATGTCAAATTGTCATATGTCATCAGAAATGGTGATTTAAAAGATAATCAGGTCATGTTGTACTGTTGATGTGACACTTGTATATGCATTGTTATAAGTAGCTTCATTTAATCACTAAATTTTCAATTATTTCATGATTTTATTGATGCAAATAAGGCCGGTATTCATATATCTTGCTGGTGTCACACTATTTCAATACTTTTTATTCATATCATATTTGCTTTCAATGAATGACTGGTTATAGAGCTGTGGATATTATTGTCAATGTCATATTCCTGTCAGTAATTATATGATGTTAATATTTTATCAGCATTTGTTGTTGATGTTAAACTGTTATATCAAACTGAAGTCTGTAATTATTGATGTCAAACTGCTGTCAATAATGATGTTTACCTGCTGTCAGTAATTGTCAATAACTACTGTCAGTAATTGATGATGACAAGCAACTGTCTGTAGTTATCATCAAATAGTTGTCAGTAAATATTCCTAAAATCACAAAAATTTCAGTCATCATTATTAACTTTGTCAGTAATTATTATTATACTGTTAAAACTATCATTGTGAAGTTAACACACTTGTAAGTGAACACTGTCAGTTTGCTCTTCAAACGATAGTGACTGACTGGTCAGGAATGTACACACAGAAATATCACAACACACTAACCTTGTTAGGGATTCATGCCAGTCATACGACGCTCCACCCTAAAAAATGTAGCCACAATAATTTGTACACTCGAACAAAGAAATCAAAACTGAAATAAAATTATACAAAACAGTTGGGCAGTCATGTCTGTGTGGGGGTGGGGGAAAAATGTGAGGAAATTATGATTTCTTATGTTCATTATTTTAAGCATGTTGAGAAGACAGAAATTTTCTATCCTTGCTATGATTATAAGCAGAGTGAAAGAAATGTGCTTAACACCATTGGATTTAAAAATGTGACATATTTAGAAAAACACAGCCGAATGTTATTTGTAAAGAAATGGTGTCAAATGTAGACGCCAGCAAGCTAACACTGATAGAGGCAGACAGGATAATGTGATGGCCAGGAGACAGGAAGTGATGGAGGGGAGACAACTAAGGGCTTACCTGTTGGTGCTGGAGCATCCTTAGACACTGACCCAGGCTGCTGAGGGTGGCGGTCGACGTGGCCTTCAGCAACAGCAAGTCCTGAAACACAGAGTGCAAAATATGGCACAGAGTACAGCACTAACTTACAGCACAAAATACAGCACAGAATACTGTACAAAATACACTATGGTGTGTACTGCTCTCCTTGATATATGTCAAGGAAATAATGTAACATTTTTCCTCTTGACTTTACTCCTCTGTAAATCACAAATTCATGTACATGTACATTTACTTACTTTATCAAGTCCACCAATAGGTTCTGCTGACACAGGTAAACTCTGAAATAAAAAATTTGTATGAATTCATGTACTTTGTTTGTAAGTAAAAGTGCAAGTAACATTCATAGAAATCATAGGTTTGTCCTTATTTGCTAATGCTACAGGTATTAAGGAGACACAATTTTATATATGTGATATACAACAAATGAAACTTTCAAAGATATTGAGGAATGGTAAACAAAATGAGCACTATTGAGACTTACTTGTCTACGAGATAAAGAGCTTTCTCATTCGACATACTTCTTTCTAGTCTATGAGATGAACAGCCGTTTGAGTCTTATCTCGATCTCCATAATTAGACTTACTTCAGCATCGATGAGACTTACTTCTATCTTGTCTTTGATATGAGTGGCGACTGATTTAGACTCACTATCTTGTCTATGAGATGGAAGGCATACTTGTTGAGACTAACCTTGATCTTGTCTACGAGATGGACTGTGTACTCTTTGAGACTAACCTCAATCAAGTCTTTGAGATTGGTGGCATAATCTCTTAGACCAACTTCCATCTTGTTTAAGACATGAATGTCATATTGATTGAGATTTTCTCTAAACTAAAATTGGCGTAGTTGTTTAAACTTACCTCGATTTTGTCCACAAGATGGACTGCGTACTCATTGGCCTCCGAGATATACTCCTTGACCTCCCTGAATGGGTCCAGTGTGTGGGGGCGAGGAGCGGGTGCCTTGTGGGACTTCACCGGGACCTCATGGGGTACCACCTCTGTCTTCTTCTTGGGCGGTGCTGGGTCTGTCAATGTCTTTAACAAGGAGGACGATCTTACCTCACGACGGACAGACTGTTGACTGCCCTACATACAAATATAAAAATTAATTCTCAGGTAAATATAAACAAACAATATAATTTTCCTGTAAATTGCATACATACAAATCAATCCTCATGTACCGGTAAATACATACAAACATACAAATAAACCTTCAAATAAATCATATTAAGTTTATAATCTACACTTATATGTGTATAGGATTCATTATTCAAATTATTTCTTGAATCAGAAACTTACACTTATTTTTTTCAAACTAAGTCATGTGATTTCTATTTTGGTATGTGCAGTACTTACACTGGTCAGGTGATCAGTGTGAAACTCAGCAGTGGTCCGTAGTTTGTCTATCCAGAGTTGTCTTTCTTTAGTGCTACCAGCTGAAAAGTCACGATTTGGTTATAATATCAGTACCTGTATTTGTATATACATCATTGATTCATTCATAAGAATGACATGCATGCATGAAATGTAGAACAAGGTTTCGTTAAGGTAGTCCTATACTCGGCACTAAATGGGCTCAATCATTAAAAGCTTAACTTTAAATGATAGATATACGTTCTAGCAATACATATACATAAGAAAATATATATGTTTACATGCTAGTTTTTTTGTTATCGTCTCTCAGACAGGTTTACCCCCTTGCGAAAATTTTTGACAATGATGACATTTGCCAGACGTCCGTTTTTCCTAAATATAATTACAAATTTGGGGGAAATTAGCACTGGATATACAAAATAGAGTATAAACATTTATTTAAACCATATCGCATCAATATTTTTCTACAAATTGTTGTAAGTAAGTACGCTTTATGGGCCTGGTGTATCAAAATAGAATACAAAAAAATGCAATGCATGTACCGTGTTTGGTCATTTTTTACTATTTTATGGACTCAAACCTAAATTCATTGTGTTTATTCTATAGAATGACATCTTAAACAGGGTATTATTTGAATTTGGAATTATTTTGATTCTTGGAATTTTGGGCTTTTAAGGAAATTGTCCCTAGTTAGACTAACTTAGACAACTAACATGAATTTTTATTGTTTGATGTGTTAATTTTAACTAACTTAGTCAACTAACATGAATTTCCCTTATGAATTGTCTAACTAAGGGCAATTTTCTTAAAAACCCTAAATTCCAAGAATCAAAATAATTCCAAATTCAAATAATACTCTGATCTTAGAAAAAAGATTTCATTAAATAAATTATATGTTGACGGATTACTTTTTATGCTATAAGCTCTAAACCAAGTAGACCCTGAAGAAAAATTCTGTCAAAATCACATTTTGGTACAGTTTTCTACTTAGGTCTGTCAACAATGTTAGATTTCATTTAAACATAAATTAATTAACGATTAATTACATACGAAATACCTCTGTCTCTAAATTTTAACCGGTTTTATTAAAAGAAAAAAGAAAAATTAGAGGCGGGGGACCCATCAAAACAAAGATGTAAGCATACATGAGATCATGGATAATCAGAAACTTCGTTTTTCATTTTACTTTAACAAAATCAAGTTTCTCAACATAAATCATATCTACCTCTCATGCAATACATACATTACCATTCTAATTGCTTATTATTGCCATTGTTTACAACAGCAATGTAGAGCAAAATCAATACCGGATATCTAAAACGCTATGTAAAAGTCAAACCAAAATTGTAAAATCCGCATTATGACGTAGTGCGATACTCGGACTACTTTAAGTATGTATGTCTGGTAGAACCTGCCTTTGAGCCGATAGATTTCTCCGTTGGCAGCACTGACAGAGAAAGTCTGGGAGTCCTCATCTGAGGGGGAAATCACTGCGCCCTGTCACAGAAGAAAGACTACATTTAGTACAATGTCACAGGAAAATCCACTACAGTTCATATAATGTCATAGAAGAATCCATGTTCATGTCACTGGAGAAATAACTACACATTGTACAAACAAGGAGAAATAACTACACATTGTACAAACAAGGAGAAATAACTACACATTGTACAAACAAGGATATTCACGTGTCAGGGCAGGAAGAAATGATTAAGGTTAATATTCAGACTTATTGCCTTTATCGGTATTTGAGAGCGAGAAATATTTACAATTTCTTGAGAACTTCACAATCTCAAATATTTGTCATCCAAACCATTGTGTGTAAACATTAATGTATCCTTGTTATAAAGTCATTTCATAATCAGCTTAAATCTGTCGCAACAAATCACTGTGATTCGCAAAATAAAGTAGCCAAAAATGAAAGTTTATTTTCAACATTTCTAAGAGGTATCATAATTTCATCATCACAGAAATAATATCCATTTTGATTCTACAATACATTTGTTTTTATATTATAACAAATTTATTTTTAAGGATTACTGTATCTAAAATCATACAATGATTGTTTTAGACCTCTCACTGTAATACTTATGATATACTGTAAGTTGTTATACCGATTGTATCTTATCAATAAATAATTGCTCTTTTCAGCTACTGTGAACAAGGAACTTCAAGGGTATATCACTCACCAATGATAAACAATGTGTTCTGTCATTGTTTGAATTCTAAATTACTACAATAGGTGGGTTACAAGTTTACAACATCACAATATGACAATTTAATTCTAGTTAAAATATACAATGTCATTGGCCAGAATGAATTACTGCATGCCAGACTGCATTCAAACTGACACATGATCCAATAAATATAATATATATGTGTTTTAGTCAGTATATCACATGTCTTAGTATGAAATTTAATTTGTATAAAGGAAGAATTTTACTGGCTACCCATGTTTTTAGATTACAAACCTAGTTAATACTCAGATCACATTACAGACTGTACAGATATACACAAAGCACTTGTTTCAATGTGATCAAACCACATATTAATTTAATTCTTAATTATACCAATTAACCAGACATTAAATAGTTTGGGAGAGGATTCGTCAATAGGTAGCTCTATTATATACTAAAAATTGGTGCAAGATCAAGCAAACTCAGCGAAGCTTAATGCTTGCACTGAATGCAATGAGGTGTTCCTTCCACACAAAAAATAATTTCGACATACCGCTAGATGGACACATCCTCTGGGTCTCTGCTTCTTGTGTTCCTCCTTCTACAACCAGAAAAAACAAAGGCATCAGGTGTAAACTGAATGCTAGTACATATACTATTAATCACCTTGTGAGAGAACCTAATAAAGGTGTGTGTAATTAAGCATGACTCCTCGTTCCTCAAATGGAAAAACTTCTGATCAGTGAATCGTGAAAACTATGTCATGTGAATTTCAAAGTGATTACTTAAAATTGTCATGTGAATGAATTCATAATTGTATTCATAAGTAAGTTACCAAAAGTTTTACTTTTGACATCATTATCTAATGAGTTGCTGAATAGATCAAATATAATGAAAATACAACAATCCTTAGTAAGTATTGTATTAGCACAGAACCTCTATTTCATGAGTATCTGTGTAGATCAAATGACTTTATGAGATTCCTAGTGTTACTGTTAGTACTTTTGTACTCCATGAGTCAGATTGGAGTGTAGTGCCTGTTTGAGGTGACCTACTGTGACCTCCCTCACTGACCATTAACCGGTACTGTGTATGGTCAGAGTGTGTGGCTGGACTCGTGTGACATCCTAGTACATGTAGTGTACTGCAGTGTGCACACTTCTACCATATCTAGTACATAAGTCATGAAACCAACTAAATGTACATGTTCAGTCCATTAAAGTATTAGTTTGACTCCTAAGACATGTACTGATAATACAATTTTGTTTACCTATATATTGTACATGTATACATGTATATCTACAGGTCATAACAACAATCAGATAACGTTACATGTTCAGTGCATTATGGTGTTTGTACAGAATATTCAACTTAATCACAATGAGAAGAGTAGATTTTTTATCGCTCATCATTAGGGCTGCGCAATAATACTGGTATTCCGGTGTATTAATTGCGGTAAGTGGACAAAAAATATCGTATCGCGATACATTTTTTCAATACCGGTATACCGGGTTAATTGATAGGGCTCGGAATTTCGTTACGGCCTCAGAATTTCAAAATTCTGATTTGAATTAAAAATGGCTGATGCATTTGTAATCGTTCAAAACACGAAAGGAAAGTCGGAGGTTTTGATATTATGACTGCTCAAAGAGCTTCCCTAAAGCCAAAACATGTTGATATGCTGATATTCTTAATAAAGAATTTGAAGTAGGCCCTGTTGAAGTTGTAACTTTGTCTCCCTGCAGGTTGACACAATCAGTCAAAACATTCATTTCTTATCGTAACTGTAAATTCATTTATTGTTGCAGAATTGTTTTATTTTCTTCTTCCACCAGATCAGTGGACTGCCTAAAATGAATTTTACCAAATGTACCTAATTAACTATTTGGGTCTTGTCTTGCTAGATGATAAATCGTCTAATGTTTCAAGGGTTTTTTAAAACGGTTTTTAAATTAACACCAGCAATGTTTTATTATGTTATTTTATATAGAATTATAGAGCAAATGAATTATGTAAACAAATCTATCAATTACAATCTATTAACATTAAAAAAAATCAAAGTTTGATTTAAAAAAAATATTGCAATACATATCGCAATACATTTTAAAATATCGCAATATATTGCAATACAAAATTTCCCCCCAATACCCAGCCCTACTCATCATCAATAAAAAAGAAAAAAATTTCTTCCTACATAAGTTGTGAGTAGGAAATTAAGCTACACACATTCATTTAACCCATACAAGATGTTACAAATATAACTTTCTACTAAGTAGATAAACCAGTATGATATACTGGTCAAGTTACTCTTATTTAGCTCTCCTGGTAAGTGGAAATAAAGTAACACTGTTGATTTAATTAGTTACAAGTAAAATCGTGAAATTTCAATGTTACAATCTTATCACTCAGTGCTATTTTTGTGGAATTTAAAGAAATCACAAACTATCTTTGAGTGCAGAGCTGTATCACTTTCCTAAACTGTTTGCAGGGTAATATAACTATTGTAAAATTCGCAAATATTTCCCCTACACACATTACCACTTACAGTATTATCTGTGGGAATGTAGGTAGGATTAGTTGTACACAATCACAATGCTGGTATAAAAAAGTTTTTACACAGGATTTATTGCTTTTCTCCTTATGTTTTACAGTTGAAAGAATAAATAACAATCAAGGGGACAAAAGCAGGAGATATCAATATTAGTAATTCAAACCCTGTTTTCAATTTTCATAACACAAGGAAACTGAAATTTTGCTCCTTTATGCAAAATTTTTTCATAAGTTATATAACTTTTACTCAGCTGCAGAACTATGAACTGAACTCTATTTATTTTACAACCACTGAGAAAACCCACATGTCCTATCAGAACTTTATATAGCTCTACAGGAAAACTGAGGTTGACAGGCCACAGCTACATTTCCTTTCACGAAACAAAACCCCTGCTGTTTACAGCACACAATAAAGTGTATCGGTACTAGTTCAAACTTTTCAAATAGATCTACACAAGTCATAAATGTAAAAATGTTCATGTTATTTCTTGTATTTTATTTTAGATCTTCTACTTGATTGGAGTTTTTGGTGCATGATATGTGCTTGTATTGTCAAACTTTCATACCTCAACATCAAATTTAATGGATATATATAGACACTAAGAATAACATATAACTTTTCATAAATTTTTAAATATTTGATAGTAAATTGCTGTATGACTATCATGAAGATCCTGACCTCTACAAACACTAAAGTCTTCATAAAACAACTGACCTCAAAATATTCGAGCATCCCCGAGCCTGTGTCCATCACGAACCAACGGTACTGCCAGCCCTTCATCACATTAGTGTACTTATTTAGAAGTCCCTCCATCTCTGTCTGTAAAATACAGGTAAACACTACATAAAACCGTATGAGAAAAGAATCCATGACAACTTATGCAACAGGTTGGGACCAATCGCCCAAATAGGATATAATAGCCCATTTGGGGTATAATATCCCAAATGGGATATAAATTTGGAAGTGTAAAAAATAGAAAATTTTTATTTTGCTAATAATATGGTAAATCCACATTAGAATAGATGAAATGTAACAACTTTTGGTAAACAACTTTTTCTGTAACCGTACTATTACGGAGATTGATCCCTCAATACATGTATATCCAAAACTTCGGTGTCAGGAGAAAACGTACCCAGGAGAAAACGTACCCAGGAGAAAACGTACCCAATTTCTAGGGTACGTTTTCTCCAGGAGAAAATGTACCCGGGTACGTTTTCTCCAAGAGAAAACGTACCCATTGAAAATCATAGATATACTACTTGATAGTTTTTAATACTCTTAAATACTATTTTACATAATAAATATACAGAAATGTATGAATTTTATAGATATATGAATTCAATACTTTATATTTTTAAAGGGTTTGGACATATTAAATATTTTTCAAATGCTACTTTAATGCATATTTCAATGCATAAATTTATAAAGATTTATTCATTTTATAAATAATACCTTTAAAATAATTGTAGCAACTTTTATTTTAGTACGAATTAATGACCTGTCATAAAGTGTAATCAATCTACTTCTTCTAAGTTTTCCATTTACCGTTAGCCTTACCTATATGAGTATCTCTATGCGTGATCCCCCTATCGACTTCTTGAGATACTCATCATTTAATTAGTTCTCCAAATTAGATTGCAATAAAAACTAATTATTCAACGTTTTCGTTTATGGTGAATTAATTGCCGACTAATTAAACTGCTCAGGCGACGTTCGTGTATGTGTATGTAACAAATTATTGTCTAATTAAACAAAATTATTGTCTTCAAAATTTATGTACGTGACTATGTATTTAAAAACAACAGCAACAAATGATACAAACGTTTATTGTATATTTTATTTTGTGTCATCTAAGAATATTTATGAAAACTATTATTTATAATTTTCATAGGGTACGTTTTCTCTTGGAGAAAACGTACCCGGGTACGTTTTCTCCTGGAGAAAACGTACCCTAGAAATTGGGTACATTTTCTCCTGGGTACGTTTTCTCCTGGGTACGTTTTCTCCAGCATTCAAAACTTCTTGGGGATTAACCTCACAAACTATAGGCTTATAGAAGCTTACCAAAAGTTGTTGCATTTGATATACATCAATGCGGATTATATACAAAATGACCAAATCAAAAATTTTTATTTTTTGCGCTTTAAATTTATATGCCATTCGGGATATTATATCCCCCCAATTGGGCGATTGGTCCCAATCTGTGCAATGGTAAATTTAGCCCATGGAATGTTTTCTACTCATTCCTTAAGATTTGCACCCGTTTAGTTTCTAACTTGTAACAATCAGCAATATTATTTAGACACCAGACGAGGAACATGTTTATATATGTTTATTTAGTTCACATAAACTATGATGTCATATATTGTCAAAGTTTTTCAGCACTCATAAACACGTTGATTTCTCCGTGCACACACACAGACGTTTTAATGCTTTTTGAGATTGTTTAAATTTTAAAAAGTAAGTTTTGTAACTCGAACAAAAACACTGAACAAACTTACTGCGATTGATTTACACGGAAAATAACTTCATTTAGATGGTTCGTTACTCCCACTTCTCACTTCGAGCTCCTCATTAACTTCCGCTGTGAGTTTTTAACCCTGAATTTCGAACCCGAGCAAATATTTAACTTTTTTTTCTTTTCTAAAACTTATCTAGTTTAAATAAGTTCAATTTATAATGTAAATAGAAACCTTTCCGATTACGGTGACTTCATAACTGCAGAGAGAGAGAGAGAGAGAGAGAGAATTTTTTTTGGTCTGTACATTAATTAAAGTGGTAAAACGGTTAATTGATACATATAGCATATGATATCGGCATCATTTTTTACTTTTATCATCGACAATAATATATCAATAGCTATATAGAATATAATTTTAGAATATATTTACATCTTTTATAATGAATTGTTTTAAATTGTTCAAAGTTAGCAATACTAATTAACATTATTGTTTAAATAAATTTTTTTTCATATATATTTTTAAGTTCCAATTCCATTACTTTTAAGTTTCTTTAAAATGTATTTTAATTCATTTAATGCCAAATTAAAAACAAATGGTGATCATGTGGAATGAAATACCTGTAATTAAAACATTACATGAACCCATAATTAGTTAAATATACTTTAGAAGACTAAATAAATTAATTTACTAAAAATAAGCACATGATCTGTGAAATTGCTATTTTGATGTGGAAATTGCTCAATATTATATAATAATGATATATTTAAGGACTGTATTCTCCTGAACTTTATATATGTAATGGGATGGGAAAAATAATGACGGATTAGATCCAAAGGATTCAAACCCTGAATCTCTTGTCAGGAGTTCTACCCACTGCATAAATTACAAATTCCATATCTTGGATACACTGAAGTTTGTTTACGAATTCAAGATACTGGGCTATATCTGGCACCAATATTCAAACAGGTCTGACCGTCACATATAAGATATGGATTCTGTAATAAAGAGGAACAAAAATTGTCTTCTAGTATGGTCTACAGTACCTCATGGCTCTACCATGGGAACATTTTATAAATAACAAAAGACATTTGAATTGCTTCATCCAGACTACATGAAAATCCTCAACAATCAAAAATTACCTAATGAAAAACGGCTAAAAATATAGAAAAATAGACCAATAGATAGCCCAGCATAATTGCGATTCACTGACAAATATTAGAACAAATGAAAAGCAGCAAACCGGGTTTTCTTTTATGTGAACTGTATCCATAATCCATTTGTCAACCCTGAATTGATAAACACTATCTATCCAGAGATGTGGAGTACCCTAAATGCAATATTCTGTGAGAAAATGACTAAGTTCAACTGCTGGTATTTTTTCATAAATTATCAAAAATCAAAATCCAAGTAATATGCATCTCTGATATAAGTACAATTGATCAGCAAAACATCAATTTCTATCGTGAAAACTGTAGGAGGAGTTATCCGTACAATAGGGGTACCCTTTTGGCAGCCGCCCGCCCGCCATTTTTAACCATTTCAATAACTGGATTTTTCTTTTGGAAAACCCGGTTAAAAATAGACTTATAAACAGAATCATTGCATACAGCTCTCTGCAAAACAGCGATAATATGTTGTCTTGATCAGTGTCAGTGTTATTTACACTGCCTAATTCCTTAAACTCGTACAATTCAATGACAAAACTAAATCGCTCAGTCTGAACAAATCTCTGACCAGCTTCATCAGTCTGCTATGTACTAGAAATGGGAGGAATACAGAGGTCGCCATAACACAGAATTACCCGGTAAATACCAGGTAATTTGGCCGGTCTGATATGTTGGTATTATCTGCATATTTCGCACCTTTTTCAAAAATATAAAATGAAAATCTTTAATTCTCAAGACAGAATTTGCCTTATATAAACACTCCTCAGATATACACACAGTACTACGAGGCCTCAGTTAGACTTCAATGCTTCATATCAATGCTTGGAACATTTTACAAAAATGTACATATATTTGCAACACATAGGTTTCATCACAGGTTTTATATGAATTTTCCACAAATATTATTACATGTATATTAAACACATGCAGATGTACATGGACATGCAATAACAATACATGTAAAATGGCTGCTAGCTTCTCTCCTCATTTTCACATGATAAGAATGTGATATCCATTATGTTCTGAATCCGATTCATAGTGACCACAATCATTTACATTAATTTACATTCCAGAATATGAAACCTCCAAACAGGTAGAGTTTATAAGTACAACTGCTATTGTAGCATACTGTTTGTAAGTACTTCTACGACTGTAATGGTAAAAAACAGGGCATTCAGAGCGACGAGATGAAGGTCATTAGTCCCCAGAAAATAATGTTAGAAAAATGACAATTAAAATAACTAATTGTCTTTGCCACAAAACTTCTGCAAAAGCTCCTCTGAAGTTTTCCAAAAATAATGTAACAAGTCGAGCAGTCCTTGCCACAAAAGAAAAAACTCCGTTTTTCTAACACACAACAATTTATTCAGGATGACAAAATATATCAATACATGTATCACAACACAGACTAAAATGCTGACCATTTCATCAATACAACCTGAGACCCCGGGCTATCACCGTTTTGAATACTCATCATTAAAAATAAAATGCTACTAGCTCTCGTATCTGCGTTCTCAAGCTCAATATCAACAATAAACAGCGTAAAAGAAATGTATTGAATTAATAAATATTAAATGCATGAACTGCGCCGATCCGGACAGCTAAACTTGACACGCGCAGTCTAATTCTATCTGATAATATTTGTACTAAGTATGCTAATTAAGTCCCCACAATTTCCAGTAAACTGTAAATAATCTAGTCAGCCTTATCCGGACAACTCGTTATATAAATGAATAACCTATTTGAACTAATAAATTAAGAAAATCCGAACAGCAATAATACCGATTCCGAACAATCCAGACAACTCATAATTCTAAACTTGAAACAGTTCAAATAAATATAACAGTTCCTTTTATAGACCACAACTAGTAACTATAACTAAAGACACTGGTCTACATGGTTGCTATACTATCCAGATTCTGTCCGGACGACGAAGTCCTTATAAAAATTAGCATTGTCTACGACCAGGTTCATCTTGCTTATCTACCTTATCTGGGGTTCTCTGAGAAGTGATCAACCGAACGGGATGTGATCGTGTAATCAAGTGATGATGCTGCTGAAATTGACCTATATTAATAAACTTCTCCAACCAATGGGTACTTGTCCTTTTCTGTCCGGACACAAACAACCAATCAAAAATCTGTAAGGATTAGGGAAATTCCGGACAGTTATTCTAATTTCTGAACAAGCATATTTAAATCATTAATAAACATTTTATTCCAATACAAAGCTTTGTCCAGATTTATTTAATAACATGGACACATATTTATAAGTCAAAATACGCAAATAGCATTAATGCACATCCTTGCGATGTTTTACACTAAAGGGGTTTTGAAATTAAGCACCTTCTGAAGTAGTGCGCGCAAGAATATACTTAAACATGGAAGTTCGCTACGAAGACATAGTTCATCAATCGAGGCGACAAATAAAAGCAACCACTGATCATACTGAGGTAAAAATACGTAAAAATAGTGGTCAGCATCTAAATACAATAATACATGATATAATAAATCATACAGAAATGTTGATAACACAAAAATAAGTGTCAGAATATGTTTGCATGTCGATGAGTGAAGCGGTACATCTACAGCATGTTCCGTACAGAGAAGTTTGTAAGCGGTAAAATGACGATTTATCTCTTTTAATGCTTAAAAGAGCATTAAACTGGCATGTTACTGAACAGGAGGATTAATCTAGTAAATATAAAAATGTTTAAAACAGTTATCATGTATTTAATTGATCTAATTACGGGTCAAAGCAGATAATTCGATCTCGTAAAAATGTAAACAATGTACGGGGGTAGTGTCAAAACACAAACGATAATTCAGAACATGTAAACATTAATACTTTGGTAAATCACACCTATGACCGGTTTTTGACAGGTAAACAACAAATAACTGAACATGATAAGAGGCTTTTTAAGTAGAATTACTAATCTGATGTAATACACAATGAAATATTAATAGAATTACTTAATTGATCATTCATGATCATATTACACCAATGATTTCATTTCTAAAAGATACAACAACAAAACTAACATTACACTATACATTTTTACATAATCTTTATCTGTGAAAATCAGCAAAAATTTTATATTATCACTTCACTGCTACAGTTTATAAAATGAAAAGTAAAAATTCTAAAACATATCTTATTATGCTCTGATTTTAAAAATTCTGAAAAACAATTCTGGTCTTTAACACTGCATGTGAATCAGAAATGCACCAACACACAGAATCTGTTTGTATAATCAGTTTATCAGAGTAATTTGGAAAAATCGCTACATTGTAAGGAGCTATGAAGTGGTTGAATTTACAGAGTACAATGTGCTCAGTCTGTGGAATTCATTTTGCACAGCAGAAATTAGTTTATCTTTTTTGCCTGGATTGTCAGAATCATTTAAAATACCCTGTCCTTCTATATGGACATTCTCGAAAAAGTCTTCACTTTTAGTTGTTTGTTTCAGAGGTTGGGTTT
The DNA here is from genome assembly GCA_016163765.1 of Magallana hongkongensis. NCBI lineage: Eukaryota > Metazoa > Mollusca > Bivalvia > Ostreida > Ostreidae > Magallana > Magallana hongkongensis. The sequence goes on along the minus strand of WFKH01011801.1, from coordinate 59,728,244 downwards.
GATGCCCTTGTCACTCCTCCTCGAGATGGTGCCAGTGTTTTGGAATCAATCTTATCAGACATTTTATTTTCCTTTTCTATTTCTTTGTTATCCTTTGTCAGAGATGTGA